>OY855906.1:30712490-30857490 GCA_963693305.1 Meandrina meandrites
AGGCTAAGAAATGCTCTTTTAAGTATTTTCCATAGCATTTTTCCAATATTTTCTGGGGATTATTTTACCAATTAAACATTTCTTTTATTAAAGGCCAAAATCAAGACGAGTCTTGTCTCATGCTAACTACTACCCTGATGACCTTCTCCACACTGATTGAACACTACTGAGCTACAGGAGGCTCATGGGAGCTACACCAGTGGGGGGGAGGGGACAGGGAGGTCCAAACCTTCTGCTTCTCGTACTATTTACTCCTGGGTTCCATTCCAGTCTCAGTGGTTCTCGCCCTTTCAAACTATTTCTATTGCAAAATGTTACACAGTGTTGAAAGATTTTTCTCAATTTTTCCCAGTTCCCACCACCTTTAAGGAATCCTGCTTTTCATCATTCCTTTTCCTCTGGTCGTACCCCTCTGCCGCCTATTTTCCAGCAACCCACCCCCCCCCCCCCCCCCCCCCCCCCCTTCCTCCTAACACACACACACACCACAGTATCTTGTTTTGATGGTATGGCTCAGTTTTTAATGCTCCAAAGAAATACCAAGAAACTTGCATAAACCTAGCCTCATTAGAACAACTGATGGAGCGATTTTAGAATACCGGGCCACTTATTAACATATCTCTGAACGCTTTTTAGAACGAAGCATATAGAAACAAAAGGAACTATTCAAATTCAATGAGATGCAAATAAGTGGCCCGGTATTCTACAGTTTAGCCAAAAAGATGATATCTCTCTACCGTCATCGCAAAGAAAGCAATTCTACATGTGCAGTGCACGAAAAATTAGAAATCAAGCGGGGGCATGTTAAATCCAACAGATCCAAACATCTTACCTCGTCATCGGCGGACTTGGGATGTGAGAAAATTTACGCCTGGCATTAGACAAGTACACGGCAAAACTGAACAAAAGAACTAGCGATAGTACAATCAGGGCACCAGCTACGTACAAAATCAGGTTGAGCATCGTGTAAGGAGATTTTTTCTGCCTGTAGAAAGCGCAAGCTTTCGCTCATTTGAAACTGTTTACTTTTGCCCTTCTGCACGAAGAATCGAGGCAGACTGGGTTCCAGAACTCTTCGTGGGGTCAACATTGTACCCGCTAGGGAAAGGAAGGGAAGGGATTGCTAATATTTCTCATTAGCTGCGAGTTTTGCTGTTTTTTAGTAACACTCGTAACAGGTCGTAACGTGCAACATGCCGGGGGTGTTTCTGGACTTGACACCTTTCACCTCTAAAATACTATATTGAATATTCCGTAGCCATGGAGGGGGGGGGGGGAGGGATGGGGGATGACACAACCCAATCTACATACTGTGTAAATGGCAGGAGGAGAGAAGAGGGGAGGAGAGGGGAGGGGAGGGGGTTATTTTCGTCTGGAAATTTGCGTTTCAAAAATCGTTGACTTCCTTAATGAACAGGATAGTCCAGGATACTGTGTCTTGAACCTTTTTTGTGTGCAAACAAATCAACGATATGGAGCTCAAAAACAACGTACCCAACCACGTCCCCAGGGCTTCTCCCCAGGGGACGAGGTTGTCAAGAACCATTACAGTTCACTGAGTATTCTATGACAAGGTAAAACAGAAGACCTCTACAGTGAAGTTACATCTTCTCTTTTAACAGCTACAATATTCGGCTTAATTTCCGGAAGGATTTTTGCGTCTGAGATTTGACGGGCTTTTGTTTGGCGCGAGGGGAGGGGGGGAGGGGGGGAGATCTAATTTTCCAAATTTTAGGGGTTTTTAATTGAACGGTATGTATCAGTATGTGCGGTCCCAAAGAGGATGAGTTTTGTGCTGTTTTGGTGTTGAATTCTGGCATCTTTTTGAAAAAAAAATTTCCCAAAAATAAGGGAGAGGGGCTCCCCTGGATCCGCCACTAAACACCCTCCCCCGCACCGATAGAGAAAGCGCTGACGTGACCAGAAGAAACTAGAGTCACAAGGATAATGTTCGTGTAATGTTTTAATACTATCCACTCTAACGTGCGTTAACAAAACAACGAATGACTACTTTTCTAACTGTCACAGCTCATATGAATTGTATGAAAACATAAAACGCTTTACCTTAGAACACAGACAAGGCATTTTGTTGCCATGCTCGAAAAACTTTGTAACTCCTTTCAAAATTTCTTTTGCAAAATAACTTAAAGCGAGAGCATGGATTTTATTTTAAATAAATTGTTTAATTTTATCTGTGTACATGTGTATCACCCATTAAAATTATTTCTTAACTTCAATACCGTTGCATGACTAAACTGTCAGTGTCTTTACAATGTAAAGGCTTCATAAGCACTAAACTGCATTTAACTCAAACCGAATTCTACTGGGAACAACTATTTAAACTGCAACCAATTCTAGTCCACTTCTTGCACTCTCTCCGTCACGCTACGATACGCCCTCGGAAGAAAAGGTTCTCCGAGAGAAAGATTGTAACCTTGCGTGACGACGAGAGGGACGAAATGGGCTGCACTGAACTTCAGCTCATTAGCCTTAGAAAGAGAAACAAAAATAATTTCTGCCGCATTCAGTGTAAAAATAATTCTGCCACCCTTGATTTAACATGGAAATGAATAACGTAAGCAGAGATGGGTGACAATTTTTATTTAATAGAGGACTGAATAAGTATCTTTTAACGGTCTTTTACGTACAGAACGAGCAAGAAAGTTGAAAAAATCTTCTACGTATTTTACATCATTGGCGATTAGATGCCAAAGAAACGAATGAGACGGAAAATCTTAACTCTGTTTTAGCTTGGCTCGTCCAGTGATAAGATTTGGATATCGGGTGCGGATCTCGCCATGTGCCTTGAAAACCTGGCGTTGACTCGCGTCAAACTTGAGGGTGTCAACTGCTGCGGAGAATACTTTCGAGTATGAGTAGGACTGGGGCTGCTGCTTGGCCGATCTGGACTGTCTCGACCCCATGTAAAACCAGATGGTGGATTGGGACTGAGGCCGCTAGGAGAGGACTTCCGTGCACTCGGTAACACACCTGAAGAGAAGTAAAAATAAGAACGACGGACGGTAACAACAACATTTAGGTTTGTTTTTTCGTGTACTATTGGCAAAAAAAGTAACGTTTTCGGTCGGTTTGGTTGAGTGACTTTTTCAACCGGCGTCAAACTAACTTGATTGATTTGGTTGAAGTTTCTCATTTCCTAAAGGCCAAGTAATACGAGCAACACTTATGTTCAGCTTGTGGCGCAACAATGTTGCATTGCAAGTTAAAATGCGTTGTTGCCCGTATTACTACCGCGTGCTCAACAAATTTCAGTGTTGTAGGTTCAGTTGAAACAATCTGTTGCAAAAAGCAGAACTTGGTTCCACTTTGTGCAACATGTTGCTGCAATTTGCAACACTGAAATTTGTTGCGCACGCACGTGGTTTTAAGCACGCACGCACGTGGTAATACGGGCAAGAACTCGTTAAACTTGCATGAAATCGGAGTCGGCATGACAGTCATAATCAGAAGCGAAGAGCGTTATCATCTTGTGAAAATCAAACCTACGGAGTCGTAAGCAGAGTTCCGATTCCGCTTATGACTCCATCGCTTATGATCAAGTAAAAACTAGATTGCCGGTGTCGCAAAAAGAAAAGAAGCATTCGCAGGGCCTGAGAGCTAGCGTTGTGATTGGTTTAATTTGTTCTTCTCCGTTTGTTTGCAGCTCCGACAATCTAGTTTTCACTGGATCATAAGCCACGGAGTCATAAGCGCAATCGGAAGATAACAAACGTTTTTGTTTTTTCCTTCAATAGAACACAAACGGTTTATCCGTTGATTTTTTGTATATCGCTGTGAAGGAAAAAAAAGCTCCAAAGCTCACTGAGCTACACGCTAACACTGCCAACAATGACTTTTGATTCCCAAGGAACAAAATTAAAGGGGGACTGAACGCTTAGAGAAACGCTGGTCCCAGTCAAAATTTCAGTGTTATAACCCGACATCTTTTCATTTGTTGCCACCCCCCCCCCCCCCCCCCCCCCACCCCCGATATAGTCCCATAAGCACCCGCGCGGATACTCTTGGTCCAGGCCATCTCTCGTTTTCAGAATGAGCTTTTCCTTTTGATGGATTCATTTTTATCGGCAATGTCTGTGAAATTTTAACTGAGATATTTAGACCCTTCTACTTCAATTCAGGTAAAATCAGGTTGATAAAATGGTTAAGGGTCTAGTGATGACAAAAAGATGTACCCACCTCTTGGAGATTGGAATTTAGGTGCGGATGTTTTGATTGAAAGCTTTTGTGGTAAGTGAGTTGAACAAGGCTCTCGAACAACTGAAAGAAAGCAAGATTTGTTTTCATTACTATTTTTTAAGTGAAGCATTTCTGAATAAAGGGTACGGTTAAAGGTGATGAAAGCAAAAAGAACTTTAATAGTAGGTAGTTATAAAAACAACAAACAAATAAGAAAAACTAAATCAGACGTGCCAACAGCAGCATACAGTAGATCGTTGCATTCTCGTTCCAAATGAGCATTCATTTATAAGTGGCTAATTTCTTACATTTGTTGCGGTATTGTCGCTACAAATTGGCTATATATTTTTGGCTAATCAAAACTTGAAGCAGAAACATGGAACAGTTTGCTCGCAAAAAGGTGTTGTTGTTTTCCCGCGCTTCATATCCCGCGTTTGTTTTTCCCGGGTTTTTCTGCTGATTGCGCGACGTTTTTCGTTTGCCCGGGCTTTCAACCAACGTACTTTTGCTCCAAAGTAAGGGGTTCTGATTTGTTATGAAATGGAGCTATTTGTAGCAGCACTAATTAACTCAAAAACTATTTCAGGTATATTTCCAATACATTTATAACACAAATGATGTATAGGTAGATTACCACTTGTTGCTCCAGTTATCCCTGTTGAAAGTACAGCTCTGCTAAGCAGGTTATGTCGTGCAGGACCTGAAATATCAACCAAATAAAGGCGCTTCGATCAGTTCATTCTCCCACATGTCCCAGTCGATATATTAACTTGATTATATGAAAATAAAAACATTCTCGGACAGTCTTGCTGTTAGTTTCTTCACAGCCGTTTAATAAACAGCGTTGTGTGACGTTCCAACTAAATTAGTAAGTAACGGCTGTGAAGGACAATAGGACTTTCGCGTTTTCACGAGAAAAATAGGCTAACGAAACGCGAACTGGGCGTATAAATGTTACAAAATTCCGCCTATTTAATAAAACAAGGGCCTTTAAAACAGGTGCGGGTTATTTTGGACCAGAGATTTGAGCTGGTCGTCTTCAAAAAGCGAGTCAAAAGATGCCATTAGTTCGCTCCTGTCACGTCTCTTACCTGGGAAGCTGTCGAATGGGTTATACTAACGGGCCTAGAGTAGAGGTTTATGACACACGACATAGCGTGAATAATATTTCATGATTACCATGATCTGAACTATGTCTTCCTTCCGTGACGTGATTGCGTTCGTCTGGAGTACCCTCATTGTGTGACAAGTCCTCCATGGGAGTCGTGACAAGAATCACGCCAGGCGGAATAGAGAGATCGTCATCATCCGATTCGGAGTCCAGTTTCTCTGTTTCTGTGCGATTCACCTGCGTGACACTCGGCGTCGCCGTAGAGAGCGCATGTGAAGAAGGAATGGCTAGCGGAGGTGGGGCCGGCACATCACCCTGACACAAAAACGAGTTCATAACGGGACAGTCAACCAACGAGCAAAAGTACAGGCCAGGCCCCATTAGAGGGGGGGATCTGAGTATCCGGCCGTATCCCATTAATTTTTGGCCCTGTATCCCGTATCCCGTTAATTCCGGTGGTTTGTATCTCCAACTTTCATGTTCTATATCCCCAAATCTCTTGTTTAAATATCCCGTATCCCATTAATTTTTCTCCCAAATATCCTGTATCCCCATAATTTTTTACCCAGGGCCAAGTCGCTCGTTTTTTCTCTGCGTCGATAGAGTTATTTGATATGATCACTTACAAACAAGTAACACAAAATCGCTTGTTGAAGATCGCGCGGACCTGAATCTGTTTGTCCGTGCATGTTAGTGTGAGGAGCACGCTAGATCCACGAATGGCTCGGAACATATCCAAGTCGGCCTTAAACAAGACAGGGCTGAAAATAAATGTATCGACAACTTTTTCTCTTCTCTAACCAGCGAGAGAGTGACGAGTCTGGTAATGAAGTAAACCCGCAAAAAGCAGCTGCGCATCGCGAGAAAATGGCGCGCTCAGTTCCTGCGCAACTGAGAGTCGTAAAAAGTAAACGGATTTCATTTTGCCAATTTCTATGGCGTTACTAGTGATACAAGTCGCTTGACCCGCGATCAGCCGCCATTTTGATTATTAAGCCCGCGTGCACCCTCCGTATTTAGCGATCTCCTGAGAATCTAACGAACGACTTGGAGCAAGTCTATATACAGGGGTGCGATAAGAAGTAAAATGGGCCTGTACTCAGGGCGCAAGTTAAGGGTGCTGTGGGTATCCCTTCTTTCGTCCCCTTTTAGTGCCTTCACGCAGGTTAACAAAAGAGTGTAGTAAAATTAAAAATTACAAGTGTAAGGGAAACGTAAAACGCTACTTCACACACGCTTGGCCCATTGGATTCATTTTTACTAACCTTTACTGCCAAGTCGATAAGGTATATCCATTGATGCCTCTTTAAATTGGTGTCGCACTGAAAGGAAATGAAAAAAACAACATTAACATGATTTTCAGTAGGGTAGCTTGCTCAGGAGGAACTCAGAAAACCGCTGTCTTCAGTCCCAGAGTCGCAAATCGACATCAAGACCGCGTGCATGGAAGACGAAAAAAAGACTGGGGAAAGGATCAACCTGCTTGTTCGTTTTACTGTGTTTGGAAGATGAAACGTCGCTCTGGAGTGAACAATTCCCTAATTTAACCTCGATTCACAGAAAAAAAACCGTCAAGATTAAATAAAAGTTGCCACAAGATAATTGGTTCGCGTAATTTAGTGTCCTAACTTCAAATTCTAATTTTAAAAAAACTACATTAAATCACTGTTAAATCTTCAATATTTCTTATTTCTCTAAATTTTACTAATCCCTTGAGACGTTTGCATTAAACCCAAGTTAAGCGGCGAAAATAGGAGTACTGCACCACAATAGACAAATCCTTATCGGGAAGGCTGTTTTAACGAGTTTCCTTATCGACAAAAAGCTACTTTCCGGGTAACATCGTCGAGTGCTCGTGCAGTGTTCGGAACCCTTTCGGACTCTTTCGGTTCAACTTCTAAGAGAAGTCGTTACCTTGAACAGATGAGTTCCTCGTTCAGTGCTGACGTAGAACGGAAAGCTGTAGTTTCCTCTCTTCGCTATGTTACATTTGGTGCTTGACGTTAATTCAATGGAACCTCTAAACTGCAAATGTATTTTAAAAGAAATGTATCGTATTAAACAAGAACGGGGCGGGGGGGGGGGGGGGGGGGGGGGTATTAGGAGAATACCGGCCCTTGATCTTGTCAGAAAAGGCTTGTTCCTTACAAAATTGTGTTCTGAAATAATTAAAAAAACAAAGAAGCTTGACTGATGCTTTCAAGCATCGTTCATTTCATTTTTTTCCGCTATATCAATGTCAAAATAGCGTCCAATACCGCATGAAATATGAGACCGGCAATGAAATATTCTGATATTGGTCATTGGCCTTGGTGGTGACCTCTTACAGGAAGTACGTGCAAAAGATTTTGATTTTCACACTCGTATATGACAAATGTTTGCTCTGTGATTTTCGTATAGAAATGCCTCGGTACACAAGGGTTATTTTACATGTAAGGCCTGTCCGTTAGTCGGGAAGCAGTTTGACTGTTTCCATTTTTTTTTTGTCTAAACACCGCATTTCTAATACGCCCACTGCTTGTGCTGTTTTAAACGAATGGCGGCTTATCAAAACAAAAATTATCTTACATTATCCCGCACAGTTGTTGCTCGATCTCTGTAAAACAGCATCCATACCCCACGAATAACAACCCAATATTGAATCCACTGGAAGGAGAGAAAAAAAAAGAGAAAAGAAAATATAGTCAAATGCGTTAATTTGCACTGCTCTTGATATCGCTGTCTATATATTTTAAAAATAGCCCCAGGGAAAGACAGAAATATTAAAATCCGTTTGTATGTATCGAATTATTGTGTTTGTGAGGTCTGTTTGTCCCCAGCGTATACTTAGCCTACTTTGCATATATACTAACGGGTTCACAATTTAATATGCTTAATTTACTCTGACTTTTCAGGACAGCTGGAAATGAAACCGCGGACGGTCGTTTATCATTTTTCTTTTTCAAGAAGGAAAATAACATAAATTAACGTAGTTAATTTCTGCCTCGGACAAGTAATTTACTAGAAAAATCTGTTGTTTTAACGGAAAACTTAAATCAGGTCGTTAAAACTTCATTTGCTCTTTCATTATTGAATGACGTCGTCTGGAAGCTGATATCAATTTGTATTTGCGACAAATTTGTGGTCAAGATCGATGACCGAATCTCGTTAAATAAATATGTCTCGAACTCACATAATTTTCCTTTTTCGTTTGTTGCAGGTTTTTCGCAATTAATCAGTATCGGATCTAGTACAAGCAAATTTTATGCGGTGTGAATTATATGGTTTATTTGTTTCAACTTCACCTTTCATGCATGGCTAACCCAGCTGTCACTGTTATTACTTTCAGAACGAAATGGTAACGTTTTCGAAATCGCGACGATTTTCGGCGGTTGCTGAACAAATCCTCTCTGGAAATCACAACAGAATACATAACTAACATAAAATAAAAGTATTACCACATCTCACCTTACTACGACCTTCTTTTCTTAGCAGATAATCCTCGCAATATTTCGAACCGTCGTTCGCCATAAGTTTATATGCCTGTCTTTAAAAAATTAACACCATCACAATTAACATTAAGTTCACACTTCGAAAATAGAGATGTGTGTAATGCCAATGTCACGCTAAGCAATATATACATACATGTATATATTTTTTAACGATGTGTTTGCCAGGAAAAGGAATCGTTTGATTTGCATTCAACAAATTCGCCGTCTGCTTCCACTTTTGACACTCAACGAAACGTGACCCGTGCTCAACATTTTGCGCCAATCCCGTGATTGTAACGAAAAGTACTTTGGTTACTTACTTGTTTATGTAAAATAGCAAGCATTTTGTACTTCAAAAAAATACAGCGTTGATCAGCAGAGGACAAAACAAGAACTGGAAAGAAGTTCTAATTTCAAGTTTAGTGGCACTGAGCACAAGTCGATTGCGGTTTTCGTTTTTACCCGTGACCACAAATTGCCCTTGCCTCTTTTCGTGGCATTCCTTTATCTGACCTTAACATCTTACACGCAATTATCTTCTGCCAAATTATATGATCTGCCGAACGTGTTAAAAAAAAATAAAAAGATTTTACCGCCGCCACAATTGAAGTTAACAGTGAAGTCAACGCCAACAGTGATGTAAACACAAACTGCACATTCAATAAACATGATCGTCTTCGCATATAAACATCCCAATAGTCACTCAAAATTTATCGGTCACAAAGTTCAAGATTGCTTATGAAATAAACAGAATAAATTGCCATCCAGCGTGAAAAGAACGAAGGTTGGACAAGCCGGCAACAGAATATAATGAGTCATGCGTTCATCTGCTCGTGCAACTTTGACAAATTTATTCTAAAATGCGGATTCTTTTAGAACAGAGTGAATATAAGTCTTACCTGTCATGAAGGCCTACGGCTTGCCATAGTAACGCCAGTTTCGTTTCATGACAGCTTAAAATCCTAAAGACAAATTCTTCATGTACTTTTCAATCATTTTCTTCGCCATTTTGTATCCCAGCAACAACTGCGTCTGAGAAGTCACGTTCGCGTGACATGCGTGATGCCACCTGTCCCGTCGACAGCATGATGCAAAAATCACGCAAACCAACGAGGTCGACAAAAACGTGACCTTTACAACGCGAGGCGCGTTACCGTTTCCACTAAACCAAGATTTTTGATGAATGAATGATGAATTTTTGATGAATTTTGTTGACACTTTAAAATTTCGGTTGAAAGTCAAATGGAACAGTAGGTTTTCCGAAAAATCCTTTCGGAAGTTGTGGACTACCTCCAAGAGGTACTCCTCTTTTTCCGTTCGGAACGGAACGTCTGGAATTTCCTTACCATTTGCACGATTTCGCAGTTTCAGTCTCTCATCAACGGAAAACAATAACAGGAAACCGAACTTAAAATGGTAAGCGCCGTCTCGTTCAGGTGGTTTGCTGATTTTGGAAAATCGCTTACCATTATTCAATGTTTATTGTTTGCGTGCGGTAATATCAAACTGTCTGGTAACTCCGCCCTTCAATCAAAAAAGTGTCAAAATGGAAACGGTAGCGCGCTTCGTACTGTAAAAACTGCATTAAAAAAATAATAATTTCCAATAAGAGAGGCCATGATTTTACAAATTGTATTGTTGTCAGGAAATTTCGATGAAATTGCTTACTTGGGTGGGGGGGGGGGGGGGGGGGGGGGCTTTTGAGGGCTTGACTATGAATGTTGAATCAAATGAACATTGTGAAAAGAAATACGAGAAAATATAATAATATTTAGTAAAAAATATAGTTCTACACTACAGAGTGAACACCAAAGAGTGACTACGTTAGCGGATACTTTGAAATTTAATTGGGCGACGTAACTTGGGGCGACTGTTGAGGGGCGACATCACTTGCATCATAGGGGTTCGTTGACGCGAGGGTAATAAAAAGGCAAAAACGAGCGGTGGGACGGTGGAAACATGACTTTAAACTGATTGTTAAGAGAAATCAACTGCATCGTGTGGTGTTAAACAAAAAAAACCCTGTCAAACCACTTATGAAAAACCCATACACATTAATTGATCGTAATTAGGAACAGCTCATCTGACAAAGTAGCCAAAGTCATAGTTTGAATGATCTGGACCGTTTTAAGAGAACACAAGGGAAACTCCAGTGGATTAGCTAGGATGCTTTGGGATGGAGCCTGCTTGCAGCCAACATATGGTACGATTTGATCCATCAATTCTAAGAACCCAGGTCCCTATTTATTTAAGTGACCACAGTGTTGTAGGCTTTTATACTACCATATCCAACTCTCAAAGGAAATAAATTTGAAGTTGAGATGGCTGTACTAAGTCAAATGTTGCCAGTGGTTAGCCTGGGGACTCCCCTATAAAAATCATGATTGGGAGGGGGGAGGGGGTGCTCGTTGGAAACTTTGAAAAGAACACCTGAAAGGTACCAGAATCTTGATTAGTGTGGCTCAAATTAATTTCTACACCCAGAGGTACCAAAATTTCAAATAAAAATTACCATAGTTGCACATAGGTCCCGTACTTCAATAACTCTTATGGTGGTCATTTTATTAGTGGTACCAGTGGCCAACCCCTTTAATGACGAAGAACAGTGCCCCTGTCATTTTAATAGGGGAGACCCCTCAGGGTGGTCAGTAGGAGAAAATCTGAGTTCTGAGAAAAAGATGTTCGCTTCTGTTAAATGATTTAGTAAGCCTGTGAATAGCGTTTGCATTTGCATGAAATAAAAGCTGGAGATCTGTCTGTCTTAGCAGGCAATTAGTTAGTTGGCATACAATGAAATCACACCAGTCAACAGACTGTTTCAGCCATGCATAAATATATTAGTGATCTCCCATTAAATACTATTTACATCAATATATTATTCAATGATCATATAGCATATATACTGTCAATAAGTCAAAGCACTCAGGTACAGTTGTACAGTAACAAACTAGCATTTTAGGGCACTTATCATTGGCCTGAACTGGCCGGCCGGTCTGGTGGCTTTGAATGTGAAATGGAGCATTTTCAAGAGATTTTCCCACACGTCCACCACAACAATGTATGATATTTATGCATTGACCAGACAAATCTGACTAATAACTGGAATTCCGTTCTCAAATATACCTTTCTGGCCAGCCAGTTCTCAGACTAATGATTCTTGTCCTAAGTGACAAAGTTTGCAAGTGCGAGGTAAACAGTTATAGGAATATATATATAGCAGAAGAACAAGCTACATAGTTCAGATGAGTAGACCAAAAAAAATCTAGTCAGCTGCAGGCAGAGGTGGGCAATAATACAAAACAAAACAAAATAAAACAAAAATACTAATGAATCATGAAATAAGATATTTTAAGGTACATGTAAAATAATCTCGTATTCAGATTAAAACTACCAAGGTTTTGAGTGTTAGGCCTGTAATGGAAACATTTTTGCGCCAACAAGAGATATTGTGAAGAAAACGTTCACCTTTGTGTTTCCAGCTCTTTGTTATGTAGAGTGATTTTTGACAGATTAAGATACAAATTCTCCTTACTGATCTGTATACTAATCTTATGGCACTAGATGAGAGAATTCAAAATCATTTTTACTGAAGTATCAGGATCATGAGCTGAGTCACTGTTGTGGCTTAACGGTGACCACACACATTTGGCAATGGTTAAAAGCACCAGCCGTGTGGGCCTCTAGGTCTTGTAAAGGGGGAGGGTGAAAAGGCACCCACACAAAAAGAATGAGGATGCTCATCAGAAAATTAGAATTAACCAATCTCGGTGTGGCTCAATCATGCCTGATTGGCCTAGAATATATGACATTGTTATATTGGTTGTTTTTGAACAGACCTCACTGAGCTCGGTACGCACTGCCACGACCTCGGGCCAATATTCCCCAGTACGATCCCCGCACTCGGTTAGTGAGTGGTTAGTATTTTTTTTCTCCATGTGCAGCCCTAAACAAGATCTTGAGAGCTAAAAATATTGAAACACTGCTAACCAAGGCCACAAGCACCTCCATCCATTCAATCATATGTCTTCTCCCCCCTCACCCACCCTGGGCTCTAAGCTACAACCCGGACTTGTCTTATGATTTCAAAGAAACCAAGTTTACATCAATGTGAACACAAATTGAAAGGCAGGTTGGAGTCAAGAATGTCATTCCTTTGTCTTACTTTGACTGAGTGACTCACAAACAAAACATGGAATGGATCTTAATATTCAGCGTTACTGACTGTTAATGGTCTTCAAAGGGTTAACTATGCACTTGTTGATACGACTGCCATAGAAGGTCTTGACAAGTCCTCCAATAGCCCCTCCCTCCTTAAGCGAGCTCTCTCATTCTTAAACCATGTGTTTACATGCCGAGCTAGCACTTGTTCTTTTGTTTTACGCTGTTCCAAATTGTTGAGAATTTCAGCGTATCTCGTCAAATCCTTAAGATCTGGTTTGGGGTTCTCTTCATACCACTTTCTCAGTAACGGAATTTCAATTGAAGAATTGAAGACTATTTTCTTGCCACGTAGAGAAATTAGCATTTTCTTTCCAGGTGATGACGCTGATCCATCTTCTTCTTGTTCTTTGCTCAGCTGGGAATGTTCATACCATGCTGCGAAAAGCTTAATTTTCTCAGAAGACAGACGACAAGGGTACTGATCTCTTGATATCTGTGACAGCATACCCTAACAAAACCAATAAAAAGCAAACAAATTTAGGAAAATATGTTGATTTCATTACTCAGAGGGTCCCCAAGAGGTTTTTTGGGATCCAGGATTTGGTTTATTTGAGGGCCAAGATCTGGGATTTTAGAGGGAAAAGGTACTGTGATTCCGGATTCTAGTTATGAATGGGGCACATGAATTGGCAAATATTTTTTGAGGTGGGATTTGGGAAAAAATGTCACTCAAAGAAAAAGAAAAAGAAATAATTTGTTTATTATGACTTACACAAGTTACCCATGTTTTCCACATGCCAGTTACACAGAAAGAAAGAAATATTATTATGCTGACAGCTTGTTGATGACCAATGAATTGGTTACTGACACCCACTGAAAAGGCCTTTTACTTTAATTTGTGGCAATGGTCTGGATCAGGGTAAGCTGACATAAACTGTCAGGAATAATTGGGATTGGGGAAAAATGTAGCTGGGATGGAAGTCAGGTTATGTAAACCCTATTGGGGACCCTCTACTAAAAAATATTTTTGTAAGAAGGTCACGACATGCATTTAATCTAAAAGAGAGAACATTTTAACAGAGATCGTAATAAACAAGTACAAATCAATTTCTGACAAATTCAGACATTTTTCAGTTTGAAAAGAATGGTAAGTACACTATTTGTTTTTAAATTTGTAGCTATGTACTTACCTGTGAGAAGGGACACAGCATTCGTTCCAAATGTGTTTGACTATAGAATTCTAGAAGCTTTTTAATGGCCGTCTTGACCTTTTGATCATCCCAGTCTTTACTGTTAAACAAAGAAAAAATTATAAAACATAAACAGAAATCAAAAAGCTTCAAGCTTGCATTGGTAGAATCAATCATTCCCTGCAACTTCCAGATCAAATTAATCATTTCTCATCGTAATTAAATAAGATCTGTTCATGTTATAAATGTTTTAAAACCCAACCTGATTTCATTACTAGAAATATCACCTTAAAATTAAAATTACCATGCTATTGAGTGGAATACCATGATATGAATTATTTAACTGCACTAATAACTTACTCATAACACAGATGGACATGAATGCTGATTGCTGCATCTTTGGTAAATAGAATTTCACCAAACGCTTCATGTAATGTTGCTTCCAAGTCACCTCCAGAAGTGAAGTCAGCAAGTGGGTGTGGTTTCCAGTGGTCACGTACTTGAATGAAAACTGTAGCAATTTTTGAAAAAAAAATAGCACAAGTTAATCCATAGACTCCATGTAAGCAGAAGATACATCCAAGTTTTCTTGCATGTACTCTTCTCGATCTAAACAACCCCCCAACCCAATCCTTAGGGTTATAATTCAGTCCTATCCACACGCCTCCATGCCTCAACCTCTAGAAGAACTACATGTAGAAGTGCTGGAAAACAATAAATATTAACATTGACCTGTGATCTATGATAAGGGTTGGTGAAACAAGCGCCTTTTAAAAAAGAATCTTTGTTGATACACCAAAAGAGGTTCAGAATTCAAGCCATCATTCACCTAGCTTTTTTAGGAGGGCCACTAGTTAATCATCTTGCGCTGTTGTTTTACCCTTATCAAATTAAGCATTGCCCTACACAGTGCAGCAATCATCATAATTATTTGTAATTCTCACATCTGTGGATCTAATCCCATGAAAAAAAAAATGTTGCAGACAAAATAATTTTTACGTGCAATTTGTTACGTCAAAACTGTTTCGTTCAATAGCAAATTTTTATCATTTAGAAAAAACAAGAACTAATTTAATTGTCAAAATGTCACGAAATGGCTTATTCTGTTAGCGCTTATTTTGTTGCTAGCTTTTTTACAACCGTAACGCGATAGTTTTGTTTGTTACAGGATACTTTTGTGTTTTTGTCAAACACTGTTTTTTTAAAATGCATGTAACATGACACTTTTGTTTATCTCACTTTTGTAACATGACACTTTTGTTTTTCTTGAAAACACCATGTCTGGATCTCCATTGAGTAATCGAAAAGTAATAAACGAAGTAATAAACGAATCAAATCAAAAAATATATTTTTAGGAAAGCTTTTAAAGTGTACTACCACAGGGAGCCCGGACAAACTGTTTGTGTGCACATTAGCATTTTTGTGTATATTACCATTTTTACAGCAAATGTATGGGATTTACAGAACGGCTCGCAGAATTTCATGTAATAATGTAAAATATGAACAAATTACATGCTAAATAAATGTAAGTTTATCTTACCAGTTTTGTGGTGTGGTTCTTTTGGCTCGAAATTGCGAATTTGAGCGGTTTGAAGGATTTTGCGTTCGCTGCTTACTACACATATAATTATAATGAAAGGGTGGAAACTCCAACAGCTCCAAATTCGAACAGCTCCAGCGCCGAGGCGATTTTCGACAAGAAAATTCCATCGCACAGCTTTCAAACTGAGCAACTTGTAAGAGGAAGGTTTGAGGAATCTTCTCGTATTGTTCGATCGAAAATTCATCCAAACGGCCCAGAGCTAGCCTTTGAACAAAAACGGGTAACCAAAAATTTTAAGCCGTACGAATGCGTAGAGACAAAAAGTTGTGCCGAAGGGAATTTGCTATTCCCTAGCCTCTTTCTGATTGGATACAATTAAACAATGGTCGTTCAAGATTTCGTCCCGTGGATAGGTGGGCAGAGGCAAAATCAATACTCACTTGCATGGGTAATGATGTCAATGGTCCGACACAACCCAAGGACCCTTACACAATTACGACGGCGACAATGTAATCATAAATATGCGTCGTCGGTTGTAATTATAAAATATTCAAATTGACTTAAGAATCGAGAAAGCATCTGATCTTTTCGGTATGTCGTCCACGTTTGAAGCTAGGTCTAAAGATCTTGAGAAGGCATTCATTTTGCCAAAAAAAAATAGAAATATTTTATAGTAGTGAGAGAACAAACTCATTAAAATTTTTCCGTTTAACTCTTTGTTTTGCACATGATGATTAAACAATGTCACGGAATGACATGCTCTTATTTCTTATTCTAGCCTGTTGCCGCTATCGATCGTAGTTAATTTTAAAAGCAAAACCATTTTAAAGTCAATACCCATCCCGTTAATTAAATGTCTAAACGTGGTGTGTTTAAGGTATTAAACATAAACGCTACTTGGCCGAGAGTCAGCTAATCGCCGGAGCAAGACGCTAAAGAGACTAATTAAATTAATTGCGGTTTTCAGTTGGCGACACGGAGTCTCAAGCAGTATTAAATTTAAGAAGTTTCCTTGTCACAAACTCTTAAAACAAGAGGCCACAACACACTCTGGAGAAGATACCTTGCCATTTTTATGACACAGTATTAACATCACAATGAGAACATTATTCTTCAAATCTACTTTGTGCAAATGCTTTATGCAATTTCTACTACGGTCAGCGAAACTAGCCCGTCCTAAAGGAACGCTTGAATAACTATTTAGTGTTGGGTCTTTTGCTGGCGGCATGTGCGTTGTAAGCAGGCGAGTGTTTCAAATCCGGGATTAATTCACAACTCACCGATTCTGCCTCCTACAAATTGAAAATCTTCTAATGAAATCGCTTGCTTACAACTGTGTCAGATTACTTCCCCTTTATAAACTGCAATTTCATTGGTTCTGATAGTACCTCAAACCTGATTGGTGTGAGATACAAACATACTCCACTGACTACACGGTCCATTGCGCCGACTAAGAGTTATTTTTTTGAAAAAATAACTCAAAAATCACAAGCATGCGATTTCGGAAAAAAAGTTTGCTGGTATTTACAAGCACATCAAAATATGGCACACTAGTAAGATTGCAGTAAGGAAATGTCAGGCTGCTTATATTAATTAGCAACATTGTTGAGAATTGAATTCATAGTTTTGGTACTTCTTTCTACTGAACTGAAATATAAGGGGCTGGCTTTATAGTAATTTATATACACAAAAGAAATTTTGTAAAATGTAAATTGCCTTTCAGTTTGAGTCATTTTTTTTCGCACAAGACAAATTACCAAGCTGAGCAAATTACTTCAAAGGTTTAAATCAGATCGAAGTTTTCCTTGATCGAACAATGCTGTGAGCTGATGTTTTGTTCTATTAAACAAAGGGACGTATCCATGAGGTTTTGCTAAATTCTAAACTGCTTGGATTGTTAACTGTCAAGTCTATTTGAGAGAGTTCTAAACTTCTTTGAAGAATATCTTCAGTGTCAGGAAAATATAATTTAAATTTCACGCCCAGAATCACAGCCTTCGTTTCTGTCTTTCAGTAAAAGCGACAAAGTGAGTTGAGCAAGTCGATCAGTGAAGCAACCACCGATAGAATATTCAAATGACACTTGTAAAGAATCACCACAAATAAATAAACTTATAAAAAGAGTGCAAACTCGTCCACTTACCTTTCGCATTGTCCGCTTTCATGATGACTTTACCGTCGATTTCTTGCTTTTGAAACATTTCGCTCAACACGCTGGCGGCGAGACTTGACAGTTGTGTACTTGGATGAAGTTGAATCCCATTTCCCCTTGAGACTGTCTCGACTTCGAGCCCTTCTTCTGTGAAACTCGGATAGTGAACGAAACAATTGAAGTGAATTGAAGCCTCCTCGCCCTCCATTGTGAATAAATTCTTCCCAAGAAAAATTTGGCACCGAAGGCTTCGAAATTATTGATCTATAATCATTTTGGAGACAATATACAATTTATAAACATCCAAGATGGCGGTACCCTATTGAAATTTGATAAGGGATTATTTTAATCCACCAATAGTTTATCAAGAATTTCACGGTCGCGACCAATAAGGTTTGAAGGTGATTAATAAACAGCTGTCCATAATTGTTGCTGTATTATTATAAAGCCCCCCTCTAAAGCAAAAGACAACACACGAAATCTTCAACAACACGTGGTAGCCTGTAAACGGGATTTTATTTTTAAAAATAAACATTCAACAATTTTGAATTATCAATTGCTGATACAGTTTATACAAGGTCTTTTTAAAGTACTTTAAAAACTTAAAATAGTACACAGTTAATGGAAAAATGAATTCAAACTTGATTTTTTAAGAACGAAAATAGACATTTAATCAAAACTCAAAATACAATATTTTATCCGTGTAAAGACTGCAATTTTTGAAGTGTGCATTGAAAAACTCTTAAACATAGGGAACCCAAACTTTGTATATGATCTACGTGACGTAATTATGCTGTTGGCGATTGCATCGCCTGTTTTTATTATTATTATTATTATTATTATTATTATTATTATTATTATTATTATTATTATTATTATTATTATTATTATTATTATTATTTTTCATCGTTTTTCTTTATTATTATTTTCTGCTCAGATATAAGCTACGTCAAATGATAATAGAAAGATTAAGGGGGGTGACTCTGAACTACCAATTTTCTTCTAAGGCAGGTTTCTAATTGCTATATTTTGGAAACAAAACATCATACAGATAAGCTTTTTGCACGAGTTTGTTCTATTGAAGATTCCTCCAAGAGTTTCAGGTCACGCGTCACGTGACCAGAACAGAATGAACCCTAAAACTCAAACGGCGGATAGCTTTTAAAATTAAAATGAGTGCCAGTAGATAAAGAACGTCCACGTGCGTAATGTGACGTATCGTTTTTGTGAAATTCGCATTATTATAAGAGTTATGGCGTAATAAACACTCGTATTTACAGACTTTCATCAGTAGCGTTTCCTCTTTTCGTGTAAACGGTAAAAGCATACGTCAGATTATAAAGACGGCCACGATATCTCTGATTCGTACAAGAAATCGGAACTTTACCTTGTCTCCTTGGGGTTTTAGGGATTTTAAATTTTAACGCGCGGTTTGGGACTGGCAGTAGTTTCGCACGCGCAATGATATATTTTTCAAAGCAGGTGTACCCCCAAATAAAATTCACCGTTTAGCGTTACAAAAAGCTTCAAAACTGCTTGCTTCAAAATACAGTCTTCAGCAATTCCTTAGCAACTGCTCTAGATCTGTAGTCAGAGTCTCCCCCCTTAAGCATGACGTTTCTTTTTCCCGCGAACGGCAGAAATTCGACTTCTGCGGTCTGCCGTTTTTACGCGGAAATGAATAGGTTTGTGTTTGTCGTGAATGTGTGATTTTTTCCCAATTTTTCTGAGGAATTTTTCGACTTTCCTCTTTTCTTACTTTTAGTGCAATGGAGAGTCACTGTAGAAGAAGGTAATTTTCCCGGCGTTTTTTTCACTCGAAATTTCTGAGCGTTTTCGATCATATTTAAGCTCAACTCGACGAATCACGCTGCTTTGGGTATCATTGGAAAGAACTGTTCCTCCAACAGACCCTTCAGCACCAGTGATACCTTTTTTTGGCTAAAGGTGATGACGTCAGAAGTAAATTAACTGTCCACACTCATCACGGGGGGTTTAGGGCGTTTCAGGTGTCAATGAGGTGTCAATGTGTTTTAACGAAACTAAAAGAACGATCCAAACACCACGTTTTGGAACCTTGCAGTTCACGCAGAGAACGACTATGAGAATGTGCAAGACCTATAATACGCATGCATACTTATTGCGCTGCTCTTTAGACCTTTTGTTAAATTGGCGATGTTCTCCGTGTTAAATATTCATAAATTAACTCAAATTTTTCTTGTTGAATAAAATGCGATCCTGTTTACCATAAAGATGTCTTTTCACTCTATCTTAATCAGTTTTGCAACACAGATAGTAGTCTAGTTGAACTATGATGAACAGTAAAATTGTTGGAACGTTCGGGGAATTAGCTACACAAGAAATGACCAGGACTCTATCGCAACCTTCTGCTACTCTTCTTTATTGTCTCCAGCTGCGTCAAGCTAACTACTAACTTTTGCTGTCTACCTCTAACTGTTAAAGGAGCTACGTAAAAGGTATTTCGCAGATTTTTGGCCTAAACTGTTCTGAAATTTGTGGTAGGCAACTTAACCCCTGAAAAACGGCATTATTTTTGAACATCTAAAGGAAGATATTGCCTTCATTTGCGGATAGAAATCAAGCTACAGCTAAGAGTATCGATTTTTTTCAAGACGCGTGGAAACAACTTGAAAAGTTAACCCTTAATTTTTCAAGTTGTAATCCATTTCCACCCGCCGCCAATATGGCTTGATATGGCTTGATTTTTATGGCAATTTTCAATAAAAATGGACTATTATTTTTAGGTTTCCTGCGACACAAACATAAATTTTGGCTGTTCAAAAATCTGGTACAATCCGTGACAAAGCCCCTTTAACTTCAACCTTGAAGGTTCATCATCAACTATACAGCAAAATTGTAGATATGTTTAGGTACGAATCACGGTGACCTTGGAGACTTATGAATACAAACAGACCTACATGAAAAACCAGCATAAAGAGTAAACGACCAATAACAAACTCGGGAGAACTAAAACTAATAGAACACGAAACTATAACAGGAACTTTTACGGAGGTCCAAACCAAGGTAAACAGACAAAGCCAAATATGACCACCCATGGAAACTATTGTTCAGAGCTGAGCTCTTAACAAACTAAGACAAACAACTTAAAGTATCTGTGCGGGCTGTCGGGCATTTAGATCACAAGATTCTCACGGTAGCTACAAAATTATAACCAATTGGCCATAAAGTAAGATTACTCTATTCTTAAAATAATATCACGCTTCAGAACAAAATGGTTCTGGATGTGCACGTGTGGTGCAAAACGACATGCACTTGTCCTCACTGTCGTCGCATAGATAAAAAAAACCTTTCATTTAAAACACAAACATACAATAGAATACTGAAGAAAGAGATTAACTGAAAGCACTAGACACTTAATTCTTTTCCACCTTCTACAGTTCTTGTAAAAAAATATTATTTGTTTGATAAACTCTCAGTTTCCTCAACGGTGTGCAGGATATAATTTTAATCCACGTGTAGCCGTAGCCATCGCCGAGGAAAAAGTTCCCTTTCATGCTGGGAGGCGCGGTGGCATAATGGTTAGCTCGCTGAACTACGGATCGAACGGTACGGATATGAAGCCCTGGGTGGGGTCATTGCGTCCTATTCTTAGGCAAAACACTTTACTCTCATAGTGCTTCTCTCCACCAAGGTGGATAAATGGGTACCAGCGAAATAATGCTGGGGGGTAACCCTACGATGGACTAGCATCCCATCCAGGGGGAGTAGAAATACTACAGGTCGAGGGGGGTTTCAATTAACTAGTGCGCTAGATTGTGCGTTAACCAATTCATTGACGTGTAAAAGCTGTTGTTGATAGCATATTGTAACTTCTTCCTAAAGTCCTCCTTGGCGTCTTCTTCCGAGAGAGATAGTACGAGAGTCTTTCGCAAGTAGTCAATGTCATCAAGTGACCGCAGTTCGGGGAGGCCAGCGGACAACATCATAACAAACAGGTTGATCAGAAGTGGGCCCTTACGGCGCAGAATCAGAAAAGCTTCTTCACAGAGCTGTTTAAACCTAAAACAGAGTGAAAACAAAACACAAAACCAAACACATGCTGTAAATCAGTAACAAAGTGTGTGAGAGAGAAGGGGAGCAAAAGGAAGGAGTAAAAGCAGGACAGGAGGCTAAAGGAAATGTACCTTTCAAACTGTCCCGAGCCTTTCGGCCCCTTGCCCTCAGAAATCACCTGCACGAAATGATCGGTGAGGACAAAAGGCACCCTTTCTCTCCGAACACCAAACTTGCTCTTGAAGTTCCCCAGGATGTGACCGAAATCGATGTGGAACAACTGCAAAGAAATCATCGCGGATTCAACTTCAAAGCGTTAACCCATTGTTGAAGGAAAGCGGAAGATGGTGTGCGCACTCGGCTTTCATATACAGTGTAGCAAGCGTACGAGTTTATTATATTAGAATATTTATCATCGGTATCCTCTCCCACAGGTGAAGCGAAAGAGAGGGAGACCCCAAACTCACAGTTGGAGACGCACGAGAATGGAAGAGTTGGCGAGGAAACATCTTACGTGGAATGAGGCAAAAGGCACTGCATAAAGTAGGGTTAGGAGGCGCGCGCTAGTTGAGGAACTATGCTCCACTTAGGAACGAAGAGGATTAAGTAAGTAAGTATCCTCTCCACTACGTAGGCCACTCACAATCCTGTATGCATTTAGCCAATGTCCGAAACGTCAGCCTCTCGAATTTGCTGTGGAGGTTGATTTTAAGGTTGACCTTCAAGAAGGTAATAGAACATAACGCTTTTCTTGCCTATTGATGCAGAGCAGAAATGTTTCTTTAGAAACTAAGCGAATAACAAAATGCAGGTAGATGCGTTACAGTCCTGACTGAGGTACTAAAGTCTGAGTTCTCGATCCAGAAACCAACATGCTTTCCATCCGCCAAATAAGGTTTAAAAGCAACAAATAGTGATTTTACACGGGCAAATTAGCCTGTGTTTCTATTAATTGCACTTCTGACAGGGGCACTACTTGCTTTCTTGTTTTGTGATTGTAATAAACACAGTCACAAACTTACCTGCCCAGTTTTTGTGATCATTATGTTGTCATTATGCCTGTCACCCACCCCCAGGACATACGTGGCCACACAGTACCCTGCACAGGAGAGTGTGAAACGATGTGCAGCTTCAGATAGACTAAATGAAAAACAACAGCAAACAAACCTCAAGGTCAAATATAAAAATATTTGAATTAAGCAAACACAATTGCAAACTGTACGTACATGTATGGATGCATTTGGTGGGCTGAGTATGATGTGGCCCTACCGTTAAAGGCCTTCCTTCCCCCCCCCCCCCCCCCCCCCCGCCCCCCCGCCCCCGGAACCTGTTCACAATAATTTATGAACAGGAAAACAAATACAGTACAAGGCCATTTTTATAAGAATGCGTTATTTCACAGCACTAAAACATTAAAACCCACTTTATGCCTATAATAATATACATGAAAAAATTACTCGATTCTGATTGGCTGAGACTGAGTGCAGTTCAGAGGTAACACCAGTGCAAAAAGTGTAACATCAGTGCAAATTACAAATAGACGCGGACGAAAACAACGACCGGGGTTTTCGCTAGGTAAACAACAGTAAAACACCTAAAAGATAGCTCTAAGAAACCAAATACAATTACTAGCACCTCATTCAGGCTAAATGTACGGAAAACGTCAAGCGAAGAGAAAAAAAATATCGCCAACAAAATAGAAGAAAACGAGCCGGCAAGCCGAACAAAAAGTTCTGCCCTAAAGTAAAAGGACAAAACAGTGACGACTTGTCTTGGAACCAGACCGCTTACAGAATGATAATAGCTACACTCGACAGGCATATAAATAAACAAGGATACAAGTTTTTCAATCCGGCAAGTAAGTTCTTCGCCGACCAAGTTCTTCGCCGGTCTGTCATGGGAAAACGTCCAACTATAAAAGCGCGAAGTTCAACCGAAGAAGAAGTGGACGTGCTATGACAGTAGGAATTTTTTGGTGCCAAAACGCCAGAAGCACTTACATATCTGTAGTTTGTGGTGGCTTTTTGCATTTATCAACTGCCAGGTTTCTTTCATCTTTGGCCGCTCGAAGCTTTAAACATCTCGGTTTCCAAAACGGCCGCCGTCCAATTCTTCAGTTTACGCCGAGCTTTCACAGTGTAATATGTACATTGTCTTTAGTCGCTCATTGTTAACCGAGTTGTGCTTCAAAAACGTTTGAAAAACCACAAATCAGTCCCAAGTTTACAGTACAACTGAATGAATCTGAATATTTCGCTCTTGTGAAAGTTTGAACTTGACATGTGTTTGCCGTGCTTCAACCAATCAATTGAATGAAAAATCAGAAAAGGCGCGCGGTGTCAAAATTCAACTGGTTTTCTTTTTCTCTCTGTCCCTTTTTTCATGTATATTATTAATAAGTAATCACATGATTTTTCTCGTGCAATTAGGAATAAATAAGCACTTGTAAATTTTTCAAAGACTACAAATTGCACTCGCCCTACGGGCTCGTGCAATTTTGTTAGCCTTTGAAAAATTTACTCGTGCTTATTTATTCCTAATTGCACTCGAAATCATGTGATTACCTATACTTATAGGTACCCTTGCTGATGCATAAATCAAGCTATTACGATATTTCTCACGCATCAACAAGACATTTTAATTCACCTGAAATTTTCAGAACAGACCGCCTGAATTTTTGAACATTGATATTTCCCATACATTAACATACTAATTCATTTTCTACAACACTTTCCAACCCTGGATAACTTAGTATCCAACCATTTCAATTTTTGTCAGATTTCTATGCTCTGACCAAACCTTGCAGTGCTCACCTTTCTTCCGTGGAATGGCATTTCTTTAACCAATCCCAAATACAGTTTTTATCGAACGCAGCAGTTCCTTTGTTTCCCTGTATCTTGCAGATAGTCTGAGAATTTTGGACGACCTCAATCATTCCAACTGAGCTACCGGTGGATAGGCAGCCATATGGGATCATTCTTCAAAGGAATAAATGAATAATTAAGACGGATTCCGCCGAACGTTCGAGCAATAAATGCTAAAATCAACTACCAAAAATCTACTCAAAGTACGGTAACATTTGCATACTATTTGAAACATTTCACTGGTTTTCATTTCTATGAGTGACCCCGCGGTTACATTCTAAAGGATTCTCGAGAAAGGTGATGCTAAACCTCGTAAAAATGCTCGACACACGCGTTATTTTGTTTTGAATTGACGTAAAACGTACGTTTTAACCAAAATATGGATAGCTTCAAATTCATTTTCCTCTCGCGGGGTCAGCTTGAGAGCAAAAGTTTCAACAAGTTTTTCTTAATTGTATTCAAACTGTTACCACGCTTTGAGTTTTTTCGGTATCTTTATTTTTGCCTTTATTGCTCGATTGTTCAGCGGAAATCGTCTTAATGCTTTGGAAGGAGGTGCAAGTGGTGGCCTAATGCATTATGGTTAGTGTGCTAGTTACCACTGACCGGTTAGTCCAGTTTGTAGAGCACCAGACTGCCATGGGGGAGGTGTCGGGTTCAAGCCCCAGACCAGGCCAACACTCAGGGTCTTAAAATAACTGAGGAGAATATGATGCCTTTGAAGACTTCTGCAAATGGTTAGATGTTCTAGTCTTCTTGGATGAGGGTGATAAACCGAAGGCCCCATCTCCTGCATCTTCACTGTTATGGTCAGCAGGGGACATTAAAGAGCCCACACTATCATCGTAAAGAGTAGGGCACGAACTTCCTGGTGTTGTGGTCTGGCCTTTTCCCTCTACATGTACTGTCGAAATGCTCAGTGGTATTAGCTGTGTTAGAGCTACTCTACAATCCGAGGCTAAATGAAGTATTCACTTCACTTTTGCGGGACTTCAGTATAACCTAACCGAGCCAGGGCCCCAGTGCGGACAAGTGTTGTGTTCTTTGGAAAGACCCTCATTCAAATAAAGGTACTTCAGGTTCTACAACCGGTACAAAAAAAAAATGATGGCTAAAATAATTCTGAAAGGATCAAAGGAAACTGTTAATAATTCTTTGAGCATTAAAAATGCCGACGAACTTACCCTAAATCCAGGCCTTCATTTTGCCAGATCCTGTCCATGATTTTAAACATTTGTAACGTTAACATGTCCTGACGGAGATCTGGGTAACACGAAATAGACAAAGTTTATCTCAGATCGTCAAGTGTGAAGTGGTAAGTGAAGTCAGACCCAGAGAAAAGTGTCCCAGTTAATTATGGCAGGGATTGAAATCTCCTTCACAGGCTTTACTTGGATCGTCGCGAAGAGTCAGTGTTGTGTTACTAGCTTGCGAGCAGGCTCTTTTACTTTTCCCTGCCAGCTTGGAACTTGTTCATGTGAAAGCCAACACGAACTTGCACAAAACCCAAACAAAAAAAAATATTCAAGGCTACAATATGGGATTTGAGCCTATGACCTCCGTGATAGGGGCGCGTTGCTCTACAAAGCTACGAAGCCTTGATCTGTTGGGAGCAAGGTTCTAGGTGAGTGAATTATGTGAAAGACATACATGCATTATGAGAACTGCGGTAGAAACATAAAATAATTGAAAATGATCTTCGCATTGTAAAAGCAATTTAAGCAATTGGAGTGAAAAAGTTTCAAGGATCGGAATGCAACAGGATTTGTCCCCGTGACCTCTGTGATACCAGTGCGCTGCTCTGTGAGCTGGCTAATTGTAGGTTCTAATATCCTGAATAAGGCTGGATTAGATGGTACAGTGAATACAGGAAAGACATACGTGTGTACCATAAACTGCTGCTTATAAGCCCCAGCCCGGTTTTATAAGCCCATCTCCCTGTAAACAAAACACCATATCCGGTTATAAGCTCCCCCCCCCCCCAAACCCCGCGGCCCGGCGGATGGCAGTACTGAGCAGGGCTGAATATTGCCCTTTTTATGGCGATTTAAAGCTCAATTAAAAACTTGTAAAATAGAAACGTATTTTGATCAACACTGCTGTGGCTCATTTCGAAACGTTTTTTATTCCGCTTATAAGCCCTCCCCCCCCCCCCCCCCCCCCATTACCCCTGGATATAAACCCTTTACGAAGTTTTATAAGCCCAGGGCTTAGTGTATAAGCGGCAGTTTAAGGTAAGAAAACTGCAGCAGAAACACAAAATATATGCGAAAATCACTTCCTTCGTTTAATGTTTCTACTAGTGCAGTTCTCATGTATGTCTTTCGACAGAAGGTGAACAAATAAGATATTAGTTCGTATGATGTGATCGTCCGGATGAGAGTAGTTCTGAGAGGAACTGTTGTTGGTGACTAAGATATTCCATACTCACCATCGCCATTCTTGAAGATTATGCTCACAATGTCTCCCAGCTCGTCCCAGTTTTTAAACACTAAGTACAGTGGCCGCATTTTGGAATCCATAAACTTGCAACTTTCAACACTGACAGATAAAGCAAGTTAGAATTTTATAATTAGCTTAATAGGACATGCATCTCCCTTAGATAAAACTAATAGACACATAATAATCTAGCATCATAGGCTTGCAATGCGTGCAGAGAACGCGATTGAAAATTGACCTGCTCGCAATTTATAGGGCTTTACAGCTCAGGTGGTGCTACCATAAAGTTTCTATTTAGTTCGATCCCTCTATCCATTAAGCACCCACATTTTAATAAGCGTCCACTTTATAATAAGTACCCCATTTGAATTAATGTGTTTTCATAAGAAGCACCCCTATCCAAAAGCGCTTCTTATCTGTGTCAAATATAGGCGCCATCAGAGTACATTGAGATTATCTAAGGCTCATCTATTCTTCCTTCTGAACTGCACACATCATACCATATTACATGACCAAAGAACTGGTCTTCTAAGTATTTCGACTGTTACTTTCATGCTAGGCGGGTACAAAGATCCGGCTCTCTTTCTTTTACTCCTTCAGATGTCAATTGAAAAAAAAAAAATTGATATTTATAGCCATAGTTTGCTTTCTCTCCACAAATTAAGGTTATATATTCCTTTAGATGTTCAAAGATAATTTTTTTCAGGGGTTGAGTTGCCTACCACTTATTTCAGAATAGTTTAGACGAAAAGTCAGCAAAATCACCGTGATGTAGCACTTTATTAAGCTTCTTTCATGCTTGACAACCTCCTACATACATCCACCGCTCAACAGTGTATGCTGTGACATTTATATGTTTGGTTATATTTGGTTGTAAAACCAAAATTTAAGCGTGCATAACAAGAGTGAAATCTCATACCTTAACTCCCGCAGCTTGTAACTTGGATCAAGAGGAGAGTGGACTTTAGACAGTGCTCCCTGATATGTTTTCTGTTGAAGAAGTTCTCTCATTGTTGCCAAGCCTTTGTCTCTTCTGTCCTGAAAATGATGAATTAGTGATGAATTAGTGATTCTTGATGAAATGCTAGGCCTCGAATGCAAGTTACAAATAAGCCCCTGAAACATTCAGATATGTCCAGGATTGAATGCTAATGAGATTCATGCTCCTTATGGTAGGCATCACAAAGTGTCCACCTTGATAAACGTTAAAACTAAAACAAGCGCAATTCTGTCATATACGAAGTACTTATTAAACAAAGCCTAAATCAGCACTGGGCTCAAACAAACTGCCAAAGTCAAATGAACCCCAGGGAGGGGGGGTGGAATACCAGTGTGTATGCCATGGAAGGATCAAGTATCTCAAATACTCTGGAAAATTACTACTCATGTGAAACAACTTTGTCTGGGTATTTCGTTGTCTAGTTTCACCATGGAGATGTTAATAAAGGCTACGACCATTTTCATCCCGATGGCTGTTCCATGGGTTTGAAGATAATCTTTACTGTTAAATTGGAAGGAGTTTTCTTGTAGGGTGAGAGTGAGCCTGGTACATTTTGCAAACTAACGACACTATTTAACCTGTCAATACTATTTAACTCAAAAAAATGGAGAGCAACAGTGAGAGTGATTTGCCATTATGTGTACTCCGTTTAAGGTGGCTGGTAACGGTTTCCAGCATTTTCAGCTGATAAAGAGTGGTAGTGTACTGACCCATCAAAGTATAAGAGCTGGAAAGTGCTGAGAACCATTGTGGGCAACAATTAAGAAATGACATATGCACTTACAATTATGCACTTATTGGATTTGTCCGAGCCCAATATGGAAAGATATTTAAGTTGAGATTTCAATATTGGTAGAGGCCAAAAGTCAAGCCCAATATTGAAGTTGAGGCTTTATTGAAATGAAATAACTATTAATTCAACACGGCAAAAAGGCTTAAAATGGAACAAATCAAACACTACAAAAAATCCCCCATACGTACTTAAAGACCAGTCCCCTAGTGGACGATTTTTGTTCTACAACAATACACATTGTAACACTGTTTAACATTTGCTGCTTTGCAATCACTGATAGAGCACAACCATAATAGGTTTTGTTGTTGTTTGTGATGCAAACACGACTAGTAAATATGAGAAAATATCAACAATACCCTGTCTATAAGCTGCAATAACTCAGTGACTGCCTTCATCTTGGCAAGAGCCTGCGCCTGGAAAATAAATTTTGTAACTTAGTCAACCACCAGTTCTACCTTTTAATTATTTAATTGTATATTTGACACTGACTACAGTTCACAACAAATGTCTTGAATGCCTAATTTTATTTATTTTCGTGGGACTCAATTCTTATGATTTTTTTGCAATTTTTAAAAAAATCACGAAATTAGACCCGCAAAAAAAGTTTTTGCAAAAATCAACTACACAAAATTTAATACCCTGCTATACGATTCTTTGGTT
Organism: Meandrina meandrites; assembly: GCA_963693305.1. Lineage (NCBI taxonomy): Eukaryota > Metazoa > Cnidaria > Anthozoa > Scleractinia > Meandrinidae > Meandrina > Meandrina meandrites. Next base: position 30,742,106 of record OY855906.1, read on the forward strand.
AACATTTACGTCAGTTTACTGATCCCAGCATAATTATCTTGTAGGTGTTCAAGCTCACATGAATCGATGTCATCTTCTTGCTGCAGTCCTTGTAAGATAATTGGCGCAGTCGTCACAGTGGTAAGTTTCATTTTGTTACATAGTTTTGCTCAGTGTCATTGGAAACTACAATTGTCTGCTATGGAAAATTAAAATCAGTTGTGCCAGTTCTGGTACTAACAGTTTGTTAATGCAGATCAATATTTTGACAATTTTCACGGAATTTAGTTCCTTTTAACATATTTTTATGAACAAATCGTGAAATTTGAGTCCCGCAAAATATGTCCGTTCCATTTTCGCAAAATTAAGATCTTGCGAAAACAAGTAACAATAAGGTCAATGTTTTTTCTTTACAACTTCTCCTTCTTAATAACATTGTGATCTTCACTTGGAAGGTTGTCTTCTACTCTACATCACTATCAATCAGAAGGGGAATCCCTTGTTGACAGCATTTATTTGCACAGAGCCCATACTAACCTGGCGCTGCAGGCTTTTCATGTGTGATGGTGCACCACGGCAATATGCCTCTAACATCAGACCAAACCTGACTGAGACTTCAGGGTTCTCCATTTCAGCCCTGATGAGTCAAATAACAACAGCAGCCATACTGAAATTTCCCTGCACAATGCGATGTTATAACCCCCGGGTATAACAGCTTTGTCATACATGGACGAGTCAAGAGCCTGATTACTTTGGATTATTGACTAAACCTAAATTCTCCTCAAAAACGTATGCAGAATGTATAACAATCAGTAAGAAAGTTTTTTTTAAATTACACATGTACAGTGCATGCCATGCAACAAAGAACACTATAGCAAAAAAAAAACATGTAACACAATCTAATACAGAAATAACTACATGCATACAAAAAAGGATCCATTACAAGAAGCAAGAGGTGCTCCCTTGGCAGTGGTGGTCCCTTACCAGAGGTGGATCCTTACAAGAGGCCGTCCCTTACAATAGGTGTTCCCTAATACAAGTGGTGGTCCCTTAAAAGAGGCAGTCTCAAGAGGTGATCCCTAACAAGAGGTGCTCCCTTGCAGGTGGTGGTCCCTTACAAGAGGTGGTGCCTTATAAAAAGTGATCCCTTACAAGAGGTGGACCCTAACAAGTGGTGATCCCTTAACCTTACTGGAGGTAGACCCTTACAAAAGGTGGCACTTTACAAAAGGTGGTCCCTTACAAGTGGTGGTCCCTTAGATGGACCCTCACAAGCGGTGGAGCCTTACAAGAGGTGGCAACCTACAAAAAGTGGTACAAGAGGTGATAGCTTTAATTTGGGAGGCTCAAAGTTATCTAATGAGCCCAAAAAATATTTAATTCCTTCAAAATGTTTGGTGGCAACCAGGAAAGTGGCAGAAAAACTGTAAATCAAGCCATGCATGTTACAAGGTGGGATGATGCTCTATCTTGGTGTATCGGAATGAAAGCTTTGAGCAGAGCAAAGTAAATAAACGGGGCAGAGAGATCATTATACCTGAGAAACCAAAACAATTGATGCCCAAAGTGCTGATTCTTTAGAGCTCTTCTCAGTAAAAACTCTGTCAAGTCATTGTCTAGGTACGATTCATACTTCAGAACCTGCAGAAATGACAATAACAAGCACATAACAAAAAGGTTCAAATTAAGACTGACCAATAATATCTCAGTGACATAACAAATTTAAGGGTATGAGTCCATTGTATTCATGAACTGAGCTTGCAACAAGCAGGCTCTTGTTTGGTAAAACTTGCGCAAATGATGGATCTGTGAGAACAAGTCGGTGGAGCAAAGTGAGCTGCTTAATTATCACTTGTGTGCATAACCTGACCTCCATTTTCTTGGGAGTGGAATTATGATATTGTTGAAGAAGTGAAATCAGATGTCCATTGTCACAAGGATGAAATAAATTCAACTTGGTTCAAAGAGCAGGATGTAAGGTATTGTTACCTGGACTAACTGAAGAAGGTACTGTGAGATTTCCCTGTCACTACAAGAACGAATTTGAAGCAAAAAATAATTATACTAAAACTTGGAAGAAGTAATACTGTCAATGATAATTTACAGTTTATAACAATTTCAAAGATGTAAAAATTTGATTTATGAGGTGCTATTTGTAACTAGACTAATACTAAGAGATGCACATCTTGAGAACATTGATGACATCACAGCTCTACAAAATCTGTGCTGTGTCACTGATGGATTGTTGTTTAGAAGTTCTTTTTGAAGAGAAACAGCTTCTTCCGATCCTGTGCAAAACATTGAAGACTAAAATCAATCAATCATTAAAGCAGTCATTGTGCTACCATGACAACGCATAACCAGTTGATGTTACTGTTGACAGATTGTCAGTATACAGTCGAAACATGAACTTTCACATGTAAGTGTATGACTTATACATGTATATGAAATCATAAGACAAAACAAAGTGCACAGACATGATTCAGGAATATAGAGGGTTGTACAGGGGGGGGGGGGGGGGGTCTCTGGCACGATTCACAGACGAAAAAAATAACGAATCACGGATATTTAAATTTCATTTTCCCGAATCACGAAAATAAGTACTCTTTTATCCTGTTCTTACGCTACAAATAGTGTTTGAAGAAATCAAAATTGATTAAGAAATTATGAAAATAAGAAAGAAACATACTCTTTTATCCTGTTCTTACTCTACAAAGAGTGTTTGACGTTACGATAATTATATGGTAATGGAGATCACATTTGAGGACTCGCGTCTCAAAATCACGCAAAATAAAATCAATAAAGTGGTGAAATCACGAATATCGGTTATTAATTCAAGCTCTTCACGTGTCACGCAAAACCTTCTGGTCACGGGTCACGAAGAATAAATTTATTAAAATTCACGTTTCACGGAAAATAAAATCAGCTAATCACAAATCACGAGAATACCCCTGTACCACCCTCAATATAGTTACAAAGTAAGCTAGGGAACCACATTGTATATTTGAAGGCGTGAGGGCAAGAAGCTCAGATTAAGTTTTTGGCTAAATTGAACATTGTCAAAACAACTCCAAATTTCGCGTGCGAGTTTGTTTACGTGTGTTAAACACTGTCCTGTATTTTTTCCCGCTGTTGTCTGCCTTGTTTCCAAAAAATTACGCATGCAAAAACTGGACTTTGACGAAAGAAACCTTTTGTTCCGCGAAACAATGAAATCAGCGAAGTTGAACCGATTACTGTTTTAACTCTACAAACATTAACCCTAGGGGTTAGGGTAAAAGGTTAGGGTTAGCATAGGGTTATCCTAGCAAAAATAAAGAAATCTCTTCTTTTGAATTGCATGGCATGAGTCGGTATCTAAATAAAGTCAAGGATTAGTGTCTAGAGAGTGAACGTTCTGCAATCCGTAAATTTCGCTAAGCGAAATGATTATTTTTTGTGAATAACACTGCCGTTAGCAAAGCAAATTCAGTCCGTTTCACTAAAAAAGATACTTCCATTTTTGAACTACCGTGAACGGCGAACTTTTTTCCGCGAATTTTCACGCGTAAAGCATTCAAGTTTGCCTAGACAAACCGTCGCGTTTGGAGCGTAAACATGTCAAGTTTTGGCAACTCAGCCTGTGTGTTTCTGGTCATGAAACACAGGTTTCGAAAACTTTTGCGTCGACATTTTATGTTTCTTCAATGAATGTCGACAGCAAATGGCGGCTTTATATTTCTGGTAAATGCTGAGACAGCGAGCGATCTTGATCTTTGGTTCACTTGCAAAACGCGACAGTTTGTCTAGACAAACTTGAATGTTTTGCTCGATCGTGAGAAAACGCGCTAAAAAGTTAGCCGTTCACGGTAGCTCGAAAATGGTAGTAAAAGTCTGGTTTCATAAAACGGTTTTTTCAGACAACACAAAAGAAGTTAGTTTTAAGCTGAATAGGCTGTTTCTCCTACAGGCATGTTATGAATACACTGAATCGAATTTAAGCCGGCTGGAAAACCGATGGAAAAGAACAAGTCAGCTTAAACAAACAAAAAACTTACATGCGAGCCCGGGTTCAGTCTTGTCCTTTCATTCCTCTCGACAGACAGCGATGAAGCAATCAATGGAATTCCATGATGTGCACTCACAAAATCTAAACGGTTGATTTTCATTCCGCTTGACTTGCAGTAAGCTCCTATTCTGTTCTTTTTGCACACGTGAAATGAATGAAGGCTTTGCCGCCGCGCCTTTCGCCGGACTGTCAAGTCACGCTCAAAAATAACGCAATAATCACGATCAATGCATTAAAGATTATTATGGGATATCCCTGAGTTTCTTCGACACGGACAGTCCTACGCTCAAAATTCAACACAAAATTATAGAGTCTAAAAGCCAGTCTTCATTTCCAAACATTCAACACGCCAAATCATGGCAAATGAGCCCAAACAAACGAAGGTGAACTTGGTTTGGAAGAGAAGTGCATTTAAACTCTTTCCGTCTGGAATCAGAGTCCCGATCATGGAACAAACGAACCTCGCTTCTTTGAGGCTCGCTAGCGATCTTGCGGGTATTCAGACTTTATGATGTCCTTCTACCACCAGACGGGCGCAAATATATGTCAAATAAGCGAGAATCAGTGGAGAGAAGTGCACTTCATGCGCGAAGGTGAGCGTTCAACTTGTCCGATTAAAATCTGAAGAGGCTTTGCGCGCGAAAAGCTTACGTCACAATATTTGCTGTACCGAACATTTCCAGATCTCCCAACTGAATTACAAAAACAGGAAGAGAAACAGAAAACCTTTTGTTACTCCGAACAATGAAACCAGCATAAACATTTAGATTCGTTCTAGAACAATGATTCGCTAATAGTAATTTTCTCTTCTTTTTTTCTCCAAGAACAAGCTCAAACTAGCGAAAATAAATGCAGGACAGTGTTTAACACATGTAAACAAAGCCACATGCGAGTTTTGGAGTTGTTTTTGACAATTTTCAATTTTGCCAAAAACTCAATCTGCGTTTCTTGCTTTGACCCCTTCATTTGTATTTATAAATAAAGGGTGAAAAAAGGACATGCATGGTTCAATAAAATGCCAACCTCATGTTTTCAATACACTGCACAGCAATCTTCCTCACTTCTTGGTCAGCGTATGTGTAATCCAACAGTTCTAAAGCCTGTTCTGGATCTAGTCTGGGCCATGTTTGAAGCAGAATTTGCATCTGAAAACATATAATGCCACTTAAATTTGAATGATGCTCAACAGAAAAAAGTTGTGTTCACATTTTCATACAGAGTAATACTAATTAAACCCTTCCAAGAAAGGAACCAGAAATTAAATTATCACATGTCAATTATTTTTAGATTACCCCTATTTTTTACATATTTACCTTTATTACTTAACTATATAGTGTTAACGAGCTTGTATTATTCTCAGGTTTAATGTTGATAACTAAAATTAATTCAGTACAACCCTGATTAAGGGGCCACGCACTTTTGGGAAATGGTATTAGTGGCAGCTTCATCATTGCTAAGTGACAATGGAATCACCTCAAGATGATAATATATAATGAACATGTGTTTGAATGTTTTTACCAGTCATGACTTCTGCTTAGCTGTCAGTAAAAAGGTAAAGAATGCATTCAAGCCTAGTGGCCCATCAGGTCGGAGCTTATCCTGGTTTCCATAACATAAAGTGACTAGGAGTATTTCTACTCCCCCCTGGATGGGATGCTAGTCCATTGCAGGGTTACCCCCAGCAGTAAATTCACGGAGAGAGTAAATTGTATTGCCCAAGAACAACACAATGACTCCAGCCAGAGCTCGAACCCGAACCGCCCAATCTAGAGTCCAGCCCACTAACCATTAGGCCACGCACTGCACCTCCCAACTTATCTGTCATTAGACGGCGAGAAAATATTGCGTGTCATGGTCTCCTGCCCAGGAATAGTATAATAAGAAAAATTCATAGAATTCATACCAAAGAAACGTCCTCTTTGCTGTTCCATTTCACACAGCACAACAGTTTTGCAAGAGCATGTGGGAAATGTTCTCGGCAGTCAATTCTGAAATAACAAATGACATTTTGTGTTCCTTGGAAACACAGCAAAAGCAGAGATAAAAACATTATGTCTTCATGACACTTATCACTGAGTGCATTTGCATTTGTGTAACTATGTACTGCCTAGTATTTGAAACAATATTATTCACTGATGAAGGGCTATGTAAGTACAAAATGTTTGGTTCCATCTTTAACAATTTTTTTTGGCACTTCACATTCCTTTTAAATTTCATTTATTTGATTTACATAGTGCCAAAACATTTTCTACTTCATTGGTTCCCCAACCAGTGGAAAATGACACAAACTATTGCTCTGTCTATCAAAGGTACACATACAAGTCAAATACCCAGGGAGAGGGGGAAACTAAAAAAAAATTAATGGGGGGTCTCTGCCCCAAGGTCCAAACCCCTATCCTTCCATATACCATTTTGGACAGAGAAGGTACCCCTCTCATATTCCTCCGATAAAAAATGGCACCCCTTTCACAGAGTGCGGTAAAGAGGGGCTATAGATCACGTTTCACGGAAAATAAAACAGCCCTTTCACAATTCACAAAAAATATAACATTGTCATTTCAATTGCTTCACGGAAAATAAAAGGGGACGTTTTGGAAAATCATGGTTCACGACAACTATGGAAATCACGATTTACAAGGAAAAATAGCCATTTCACATTTCACAGGAAATAAAAAGGGCCCGGAACACAGGTCAGGAAAATAGCCTCAACCACCCTTTTTAGTCATACCTACATACAGAAGGGTAACTGCATCTTAACTTTTCACAATTAATGAACCATTCAGTATGTCTAGGCAAGATATTTTGAAATGTCCTTTTAAATACCTAAAAACTATTTTCCCTGCCCTGTTATACATCTACATGTATATATTTATGAGCCTCCTTGTATAGTCTGCTATAGAGAGTACCCCCTTGGGTGACAATAATACACTGGATGAAAGCTGAAGTACATGTATCATGTCTAAAATAGGCGGAGGTGTCAATGTGTCATTGATGTGAATTGGCAAATGGCTTAGTCTTTAGAATCTCTGTTCAAAACCAGAGCAGTCTCTTGGCTCTGCTTCTGGGACCTGCGCTACTCACTACTTGCAGCTTGTGGCTTTGCTGCTCATATTCTATGCTCAGTTGCTACTGTATTTCGCTTCCTCCCACACAAATTTTAGAGTAAAAGAGAGATTTACTGCTTAAAATAATACAATCATGCACTTATCTTTTTCTTGTGGTGCATTCTCTAAGATTGACAGTCAAAGCTGATCCAGCAAGTGTTTGGTTTAGAAAACTGAGTTGAATCTACATGTACACTTTTTGCATTTTGGACTTGTCAATTTAAGGTGTTGATATTGAAATCAAAAATTGAAAATGATAAACAGTTTTTTTAACAAAAGATCAAGAAGACAAACCTCCGTTCCCAAACCAGTTCCTTTTCTTGTTCAAAGATCGGCGCCAAGGGCTCACGATTTACAATCTGCCGCAACTGCTCAAGCGATGATTCATCTGCTCCTTCCTGTATTAATGATAAATTTGTTGAACAAGATAACCTATTCACGGCTAAAGTCTGCATTGGGGAAGTGCCAATAGTATCCCAGATTCTGTAGCATTAATTATGTGAGTACTCCCCCTGGGTGGGATGCTTCTCCATTGCTTGGTTATTTCCCCTCTCCCAGCATTAAATTTGCCAGTGCCCATTTACATCATAGACCTGGGTTGCAATTGAGGGAGGCACTGTTAATGATAGTAAAGTGTCTCGGCTGAGAACACAACACAATGACCTCAACCAGGGTTCAACCTGGACTCCTCAATCTGGAGTCCTTTGCATAGGCCACTAGCTCATCTCTGATGACAAGATAGCTACACTTTGCAAGAGGATCAAAAACTTAAATCAGCCAATCACTAAGCGTTATTGCTGGTCCAATATTTTTCTAACCATTGGACTGGGTAAAGTTTCTACTGCAGTATTGTATGTAATAAATCTCTTATTTACTAACTTTGCTCAGGACCAAAACTTTGGAAGATAATCATGGCCCTCTGCCTGATATTGCTGCACGCAGCCCATACTGTCCAGACCTGGGGGTGATATCCTCCCAGTATAGCCCTGATGCTTAGTTAATAAGATACATGTATACAAAAATACTCACAAAAATTTTAGCGTCTGTGACTCCTGCTGCTAGTTCAGCAATCTGTGCATACATGTTAAAAAAAAGACAGAAACCCTTTCAGGCCCAAGCTTGAAATCTTCTTACTCTTAGGTACATGCATCATTTTATTTACAAGTCAGAGAATTTGGAGCTATAATACACTAGCCTGCGTTGCAGCTGAACTAAACCCTGGTATAGTCCATCTGCGAACCAGCGACCAGAAGCTTGTTCCGGCCTCCCGCATGTTACCAGGGTTTTCTATAATAGCCTCTAATTGGCTCTTGCATATGCCATTCTTTCGTACGCCATGATTGGTCGAGTAATGTTGTGAAACCATAGTTACGCTTTTGATGAATGCCAGATGCACAAAATAAACACGGCGGCGATCACGGCAGATCAGTGGAAATAAACGTTTGAAGAGGTGAAAAGCACTTTGAACTATCTGACATCCTTCCTGAGCAAATATTTTTAGTGCAACGATGTTTTTAATGCCTTTTAATTGTCCCGGATAATTTATTGTTCATTGCCTCGTGGACCAAGACTCATATGTGCCAGAACATACAGATATGGCAGGTTTTGAATGGCAATTTTTATGCCGTGTTCGGTTCTCGCAAGTGTTTGTTGTCAACTTTTACCTGGAGAGGCATATTCAAATGCCAAAGTTTTACTGAAAATGTTGGTCGGAGTTGCTTAGTACGCTTTATTTTCTTTGCTGCTTTGCATGTTCAGTTAAGCGTTGAGTGACAACACTAAGAACGGCTTCGAAGGAGACTATTGTATGTATGCATGTTTTGGTTTAGAATGAACAATGTCTGTGACAATCGGCAGGCATCGAAAGATTAAAGATTTTCCAAAACCGATATCCGGAGTAAAAACATAGTTGCCCCAAAAAACTTTTCACAGATTCCCTTTACTAGGGAAGGATGTCAGTTAGTTCGAAGTGCTTTTCACCGCTTGAAAAGCTAATTTCCAATGCTCGCCGCCATGTTTATTTTATGTATCTGGCATTAATCGAAAGCGTAACTATGGTTTCATGTGATCAACTCGACCAATTACGGTACATGAAAGAACGGCCAAATGCAAGAGCCAATTAGAGGCTATTATAGAAAACCCTGGTAACTCGTGGGGGGCCGGAACAAGCTTCTGGTTGCTGGTTCGCACACGGACTATACCAGGGTTTAGTTCGGCTGCAACGGAGGCTATAATACACCACTAATTTTATTTTGAAACTAGTTTAAGTCTGTACCTTAGTTGTTACAGATATTAATTCACACCCAGTTATATACTATACATGGCTTGTGTCAAACTCATAATATTATTTACAAACATCCTACTATACTGTGAAGTACTTGAATGGTAAGGCACAAGAAAAGTGACCAAATCATTGAATATTTGAATCAACTGCACACCATGATGATGATAAATCCAGAATAAATGATAAACTAAGATGAAATGTTCATTTGTCGCAAGCATCCATGGGGCAAAGAAAAAAACTGAGTCCAAGACAGGAATCAAACCATGGCCCCCTCCCAGATACTGGTTAGGCGCTCTAACCACTTATCGAGAATACACTGTACCCAGCTGTCACATATATACAGTAGACACTTGAACTTCTTACCATATCGAATGATGGATATACAACAGAATGGCTGTACCTCGGAAACTCAATGTTGAGTGAGACAGAGGTTGCAGTGTTGATGTTCGATACAACTGTACCAACTGGATTAAGTTGATCTGCCATTGTTTCAGGCACTGGCCACATGAAGAGCTTCAATGGACCCTGCCGCAACTTACCCTGATAATCAAACAGGGTTGTGTTCACCCATGCAACAGGAATGGTTTCCTAGAAAGATCAAAGAAACACCTTTTAATTTGGCACTGACTCAAAAGAAACAAAACAACTGTGCACTGTGATCTTTATGACGAAATCACAAAATTATACATCTTAAACAGCAACACAGTTCTAAAAGGATCGCCATCGAAATCCCCTGTAATAAGGATTCTCAGTGATTTGGTATAAATAAACACATACATCAAGAAAAATTTTTTTCACTATGAAACATTATTTTGAATAAATACCAGTAACCATTTTAAAGCAAAACCAACACAAAATCAGCTATTTTTGACTGTTATTAGTAATACTAACTATTTTTCATCCCTGATCTTTAGGATCAAGTTCCAAAACCTTCAATTTCTGGTAACAATGTTGTAACTTACAGTACATAATGTTATGTAGAAGTAATTTCTTAAAAACCTGGTTGTTGATTAATCTCCTTTGCAGCCGTTATTTGGCTTGTCAATTGCGATGCTTCTCCTCATCAACGGTTGCTTAAGGGAGGTCCTTCTTAACTACCAATTTGTTGCTATGGAAGGTATCATATTTTGGAAACCAGACTTCCTATGGATATGTTTTTTGCACAACTTTGTTCAATTGAAGAGTCACGGAAGAGTTTCAAATCACGGGGCCCTATATTTGACAAATCACATAACCAGAATAGAAAAAACCCTAAAACTAATTTTAAGGGCATATAGATCTGAAATTTAAATCAGAGCCAGTAGATAAAGGATGCCCACATGTTTAATTCTTGTATGGGTTTTCTAAAATTCGCGTTATTATAAAAGTTATAACGTAATAAACACCTGTATTTCCAAACGTTCTTTATAAATGTTCCTTTTCCACATGCAAATAGTAATTCCATATGTAGGATTGTAAAGAAGGCTCTGTTATCTCTGATAATTTATTAAAAATAATTGGAACTCTACCTTCTTTCTTCCAAGTTCTAGGGATTTTAAACTCTAATGTGCAGTTCGGGACTGGTACTAGTTACGGGTGCGCAATGCCAATTTTTTCAAAGCAGCTACTGTATTCTCCTCTAAAAGATTCACTATTTAGCAACACAAAACACTGCAAAATTGCTTGCCAATGAAAATCATCTTCATCAATCCCTTGGCAACTGCTTTATAGATCTGTAGTTAAGAAGGACTCCCCTTAAACCCAAACTGTATTCTTTTCCGCTGTTGAGGCCAATCATAGTTTTGTGCACATAACTGAGAGCAGTCATGGCAAAATTCAGGGAATATACCAAGAAAGTTTTACGGCCCAAGCAGTAAAACGCAGTTAATGGAGCATGACGTGTAAATCTCTAATTAATAAGTAACTGTATTCATTGTCATGTTACATGTCAGGCAGTCACAAGGTGATCTCGTTAGTTGAGATCCTTGAATTAGCTTATTGTCTTAGTCTTGCACAAGACTGACTAGACTTGTCACAGCATGATCTACATGTTGGCAGCTTTCTATTGGTTACACCCATATCCTTGTCTAGCTGTAAAAGCACTGTAACTTAATGTTAAAGCACTTCCCTTCAATGGTGCGCTATAATCAGTACGAATTTGTTGAAAAGAAAAGAAAATTCTGGCGAGCATTGGTGCAGTGTCACAACCCAAGTTTTGCAGAAGATACCTCTGCGCTACACACGATGGACCAATTTCAAAGGGATCCTGTGTTGTCGCCACTCGTGGCAGGTCGAAAGAGTTTTTTCTCAGTCCTTCATGTTCATCCCAAGCCCGAACCGGATCGGGAGTCTCAGAGTTTATCTTACCCGGCTACTTGATGCAAACTTCCTCCACCGTTGAAGGGAACCTTTGTTTGGGTAGAAACACCGCGCTCTACTCCGAGAGCAGCGCTAGCGGCTGTACAAATGTACAGTTTACGACAGGATCAAAGGTAAACAATTTGTCAACCAGCCGTGGTCGCACGTGGTTGCGCCTTTTCATTGAAGCGACTGTTCGGGAGCCTTCTATCGCAAGGTTTTGAGTACCTTAGAGGAAAGCGAACATTTACATCGACAGTTAGCTGCTATGAGTGCACTCTCCGATCGTGTACAAGAGGACCAAGGCCCCTTGAACTTATGTTCGCAGTCACAGATGTTTGTTGCCCGAGGAAATGTCTCCACGGATTAATCGTCGCTACTGCCCTTTCCAGGAGGATTGTCCCAGCCCTGATCTCAGGTTTGTAAATCATATTTGTAAGGTTATTTATAGTGAACGGGCACTGAATCAAGTTTAGCCGTTTTCTGTACATATTTTTCTTCGCTTTTAGTTCGTTGCTCCTTCACGTCCATGACCCCTTTTTCGATCGAAGTAGATGTTTTTATATTATCGTGGCTTTGCTTCCAAGGGGTTTCAGCCATCTTCGACTACACTTTCTCCAGTTATCGTTTTCTTGCTATCGCCAGTCTCAATGTCTTGCTCAGCTTCGTTCTAGTTTGAAATTCGTTTTAAATCTTATGCCTGTCATCCTCAAATCCTGCACTGGCAATCAAAACCTGGTTATTTGGAGTGCTTGCTACAAATTTTATATTTTGCCATGTCATGTTCTCCATCGCCATTATTACCTCGCTCGTTCTTGTGGCTTCGTCTCTCGCTAGGCCACTTCGTTCGCTTATTTAACTCGCGTGGTCGACTTGTAACAAGTCTAATACGTGTATCGAAGCTTAAATTATCTTCTTCATATCGCCATTGGCACTAAACAATCGCCTCAGTGTGCGAGCCATAATGTATTAGTATGGGAATCATCCGATCGGGTTCGTGGATCTGTTTACAATGAGTTCTTTCTGTCTCGTCATTAAAACTGTCAGCTCACTCTGACAGCCGTAAGTCCCACGCTACGGCCCAAACGTGCTTTTGACCCTGCTTTGAGAAGTGCGTACCGGCCTGTAACTTCTTTGCAGATCTCTGACACTTTTGTTATTCAGCGCTCTTAACTTGTTTATCATATTTCGGTTATTAGTGGACATATAATTTTTTTTTTTTTATATTTTTATTTTTCCATTATTGTCCCGTTATGTACGATTTCGATCCTTTGGTATTGAAGGTTTTGTTCGGACTGGGATTCCAGATATCCATAGTTCTATTTAGATTGTCTAATTCTCTCCCTGTGGGAAATATCGAAATTGTGTCATCACTCACTTATAGCTACTAGTTTCTTCATAGTCAACACTCGACAAACGAAACAATGGAATTATTGTCTACTAGTATGTAAATGTGAAATACCTGTTTCATGGGTTTTTCGTAACATCCATATCCCTGTGAACATACTTTTAAATTAATCTTTGAGCATCTCGCATGTGCAAGAGATGTTGAGGCATCAATTTTTCTCCGCTTGCATGTTACCCCTGCCATTTATTAGACTGGTCACGATTGACATTTCTAATTGCTCAGATGCATATTCTCTTTAGTTCGCTAGTAGTCTCAGCGATGACTCCACTCGCAGCATCCATGCATGCCTTGCCGTAGCTATGTTTGTCAGTGCTATTTCCCTTAGGTTTGCATCAATTTACCTAAGATTATTGTTCGCGTAGGTTACCTGTGGTACCGCACACTACTATGTTTAGGTTGTAAGTCTGTTAACTAAAGAAGTTATGGGAATGACTTAGGGAAATGACTCATGCAAATGAGTTATACAAGTGAGTTATGCAGATTAATCGCAGCATTGTATCCCACACATGTACCCTTTGGGTGCCTTGTTTTTTCTGCTGCTTTTGTAGTTTCTCAGTAGTATTATGTTTGGCTTTGATTGACTAAACAGAATATTTTGTCTGTCACATCAACTCACGTGGGTTGGCTGCAATAGGATTTTCCATTCATTGGTCTTGGGTGGTCATTGAATACTGTATGTGGTTTAAGCACAATGGAATATAGCTTAATATGTACAATTACTGATCTCATTTAAAAATTTATTTGCCCATATGCCACCCAGGAAATCATCACCCTTTCTCATTCATTGTTTCGTTATTTCTCTGTTTTTGCATGGTCGAGCTGATTTGGAGATGCTTGTCTATCCTGCTATCAGTTGTTGGATTACCTATGACATGCCTTGGTGGAGCTCAATCAGTGGCACAGCTCAGGACACTTGCACGTCTGAACAATATTGTGGACTTGACACATATTCATAAATACAGCTTAAATTAATTCGGTATTTGATTGGCCCCATCTCCAGGGGTAGTGCGCTCAGCCTTCGACGAGGAGAGTACGTTCCCTATATTTTTTCCCACAGGGTTTTCTAGGGTTTTCGTACCGGGCAGCAGCACGTCAGTCATTACCGAATTTAACTAAGTTGGAAGCTAACTAATATGAACCCCACTTTCAGTTATTTTCCTTTCTTCCAGTGCAGAATGTCTTTTGATTTATGCGACATAACATTCAAACAAAGTTTAAAGAAAAAAATTCATTGCACATTTTAGGCTAAAACAGGCCTTATGTAAATGCCCACAGGAATCCCACTCTTGCCTCAATATCGCAAATCAGTTTTCCGGTTCTTTCGGTACCATGTGGATTTTTGTATTTCACACTCAAATCATCAGCAATTCACTATTTCGTCTTTTTCATTAATCCATATTCCTTTATTACACTTCTGCAACCATTGCCTAGTACAGGGAACTCCACTATACCATAGATGTGTATCCATATTTTGAACTTGTTTTCTGTAACAGCTACTATTGTTACTAGCCACGTTGTTGTGCTTTTTCCAGCCCAACTGCATGGATATATGCAAGGTTGATTGAGCTGTCTAGTTGTCCATGTGCCTTGATCACCCCCTAATGGATTTGTACAACCTTTCCCTGTCTAGATCCATAGATACGCACAGCTATACATATCTGTATCTACTTGTTTATGATATATATTTTGTATTTTTTGCTTGGGGGGATACATGCCTTGCATGTATCAGTGGCGGTTAAGTCTAATGGTAGCGACTTCCCCCAAGCTTTTGGCATTGTTTCTGCCCCATTTCATTGTGCACCTGCCAATAGTCTTGTCCGATCCGGCGCTGGCTTCCCCAGTGCCGGGGAGATAGGTGAGGCTTCAAAGGTCACACGTTTAGTTTGACCCTCATTTGACCTGCCAATACTCTTATCCGTTTCCAGTGCGGGGTAGTGCTGGTGATAAGTGAGGCTTTAAAAGGTCATCGTATTTGAGGTCACGTGTTCAAATTTGACCTGCCAATACTCTTGTCCGTTTCCAGTGCGGGGTAGTGCTGGTGATAAGTGAGGCTCTATAAGGTCATAGTATTCCATGTGGACCTGCCAATACCCTTATCCAATCCAGCGTGTGGTGCTGGGGATAAGTGAGGCCGTTAAAAGGTCATGCAACTCAAAGTCGCTTCTCATGCCAACCGCAGGGATGTGTCCCCCCACATTACGCCAATCATGTGTGTTTTTTTTCTCTTTGTTCAATTAATATATGGGCTAGGATAACAGTTGGTTTTAATGGCACGACAAACGAGCTGTCGTGAAACATAATAATCACGGAATAGGGACATTAATTAAAAGTTAAGACTTATCGTGACCTTAGCGTCGGAAACTTCAAAATATGGATGCCAGTAAGCTACAGGTTAAATGTGATTTTGCCACACATTGGGAGCAATGTCAATTGTGAGTTCTTATTTTCCTGTGAAAGAGAAGAATGGCAAGTGGCTTCATAACTCAGTAACTTGGTAGAGCACCCCACCAGTATCCCAGAGGTCACCGGCTCAAATCCCGTTAGAGCCCTGAATTTTTTTCAGGCTTCTTTCTTTGCAATTTCACTGTGAGGCTCAAAATTATGAATTATTTCATATACTTTAATTTTGCCAAATCAACGAAGTAGACAAATCTTTACAGGTTTGGAAATAACAGTTGGTAATTACCAATCAAATTTACCACCCAAAAATTAAATAAAATGTAAGGGTGGAGAGGGTGGGTAATGATTTACACCTTCACAAAAAATCACCTATCAATATGTTTTTCCTTATTTCCAACCCTTCTTTACCCACATAATTTTTACCTCTTTTACTCTCCTTCTTGATTTCTTTGTGGCACCATAAACACCATAAATAACAAGGCAAAGGCGAGCCATACGAGGAATGTCGGCCATTTTTAAATCAAAGAACAAGTACTCGTTCCAAGATGGATTGGCTCCACCCTCTGGTTTTGTGTTTGCAATGTCGCACAGTGCCTCTCCGCCATGGTAAATACCTGCTCGCACACAAACCTAAACACACATGAGCAGGCAATATATCAGCAAGAATGTGAGATCACGGCACCTCCCGCAATAGTATTCTAATTTAAATCCTCCACTACTGTTTCTATAAATGTAGCACTTACAATAAACAATCATTGATATACCTTCCCCCCCCCCCCCCCCCCCCAACTGAAATGCAGTTTTCTATTGGATGAGAGAGTATCACACATGTGCCTTGAAACCAGACATAATTATACATTGTATCAACAGCTTGAAACTTGGACTATAAAAACACGCACCCTTGTAAAAACGTGGGATCCCGCCAATGCGACAATATCCTGCTGGGATCCCGACCGGTAAAAATTCCTGCTACTTTGATCCCCCCAAGAATCTTGGCGGTAACCGGGATCCCAACAAGACTGGAAAGACTTCCCGCCGGGATCCCATGTCGCCGAGGATAGAAATTCTCAGTAATACAAAATCTTGCCAGCATTGTTGCCAAGAAAATTATCTTGGCAAGATCCCTGGCAAGATTACATGATACGGCTGCCAAGAATATTGCTTCCCACCATTTTTTGTCAATTTTGATAGTCTGTGTAAAAAACTATCCTTACAGAAACAAACTGAAACAGTCTTATTCTGTGATGTACATGTTGAGAGCCTTGAGAGCATGATTTTTGCAACCTGTCTTATTACAATGTTCATTCTGTCACACTGACAGATGACGAATTTCTGATTTCCCAGTGAACAACTGGGTTGCATCATTTATAATATTATGCTTTTCATGGGTCAACGATTCCCATCAGGTGAAAGAAATTTCATTGTTTCACCCTCCAATGTCCTCTTCAAGCAATTACCTTAAAATGATGCACTACACTGTACCTGATGTGTGTGACTGTGTTCCTTACAATGATACAAAAACTGCATACACTGTACCTTCATCAAGTCATCTGCATTCACATTAGCTGCAGAATCAACCTTGATCTGCAAATGGGTCTCAATCTCCCACAGTGATAATCTTACTGACTGTGGCTTTGGAGGAAGCCATGGCACTGCCCCTCCTTGAACTCTGGTACCTCTTCCACTCACATCAAGTATTTCCACTTGAAGTGAGGTACGAGGGACAAGTGAAAGCATCGGCCTTACACCTTTCAATACACAGGCACGAATGTGCTGAAAGCAAACAGGAAACAAAATGTATGCTGACAGTCAAACTTCTACTTTAAACTTGTAACCACTTCTCTGTTGCAACCAACTTGATTATATAAACCCTTACAAGTGTACTGGTCCAATTAATACCCAGTTCCACATAAACAATATTATTCTGTATTGATGATATCCAGCCACTGGATATCATCAATGGCATTTTCTTTTTTGAAAGATTTTCTTTCATTTTAGAGATACCATACTTTTCTAAACACCGGGTACTGAATATTAAATGCTGGGTCTCCAAGGTGGAGTCGCAAATAGGCCCCTCAGGTATTTATTCAAGGTATAATAAGCTGCAGGTATATTAGCCAGATACATTTTTGTCAAAAATAATGAATAAAACCCGTTGCTTAATGAAAACTGGGCTAGAATAAACTACAGGAATCAAGCCAAGTTTGAAATGAATGCCGGAGCGTCTAATTGAGAAAATACTTGAGGAAAGATCACAAAATCGAGGATATCTCTGAAAATATAAGTTAGAGTGATATCTTTAAAACTTGGCATCAGTAGTGACCTTCTGCAAAGATGCAAGATGGTTTGCATATGATGTAACCATGGCAACAATCTTGGCTCCAGTCTCTTTCTGTCATAAACCAAATATCTCAATTTCACACACCAACTGCCAGGCTTGTTTAAAAACAACAGAAAGTGATAATCGTTGCCATGGTAACCTTTGTTTCTACAAACCAGTAAAAAATCAAGCTTTGGTCATATGTGATCCTTATGGTGAAGTTTGGCAAAAATCGAAGATTGGCTTCTTAGATCATTTTCAAAACAACCACCCTAGTGGTAAAAAAACTACATTGAGCCACCTTATATAATAAAGGAGATCTTGCCTGGTACACACTCCACTAATAGTTCCCTTTCTTACATCCAAATAATTAAAATAACCTGTACGCCTTGCTTGTACTGCAATAACAGATAATTTCCTGAGAAATAGGAGGGGGGGTTGAATAGGGGTACGTAAATTCGCCGATCCGTGCAACTTTTTGGCCAAATCCATCAATCTGCCACCATTTTCGTTCAAATCCGAGCCTGCATTACTTGAAATGTTCATGTGGAAAAGTGTTACTGCAAGACCCTGCGACAAACAGTATAGTTACATTGTTTTTTATGCCAATTTTGTTAAAAAGTTTTGTTTAAGAGGAAGTTTCCAGAAAAATCAGACAGAAATGATTTTTTGCGGCAAGGCTAAAAAACAGGGATTTCGCTCATCTTCTGCATGTAGATAGTCCTTAGTAAAACTAAAAACGTTACGTTGTTTTTTCCTTCAAATATTTTTTATTTTTCTGAGAAAAACGAAATTTTCGATTTCGCGTCTAGACTCGATTCAGAGGGTCCAAATTGGGCTGAAAATCGACCATTTTCATTCCATTCGCATGCCAAAATGATCAAGCGCAGAAAAAAATAAATACAACCAGTTTATTGCACGACTCTTCCTTGTCCAAAGAAGCATAGTTTCAAGAGTTTTGGTTTAATCTAATTATTTAACGGTAAACAAAACTAGACTATTTTCACGCGCCATGAAAGTCGGTCGGTCAAAAGAATCGTCATTTTCACCATGTGCCATATCTTGGATATCCTTGAGATATAGGTATTTATATTGTAGAAGGATGATACTTTCAAAATATACAAAGTTTGGTTTGCGCCAATGATTAAGCACTTGTCAAAAAATTATTCAAAATCGTACAAAAACGGCACTAAATCAAGCCAGCCTTCGAATGCATGACCAAAAGTATTACCACCGTATTTGTTCTTTAAATCAATTTAATCGCAATACTAGCTATATTTAGGCATGAATCAAAATAAATATGTTCACCTTTGCTCGATTATGATGTCCTGACCGTTGCAATACGTTTCTTTCCTGTCATTTCTTCAGTGGCTTCACGTTCAGTTCGCATGCCGCTCGGTCGAATCCGTCTTGCGACTGGTGAATTTGAAGCAACCACTGCTCTGCTTTTATCCTAATATATATCGTCATGATTAACGGGCTCTACTTGTGTTGCTTGATTAAGCCATATTTCAGGTTATAGCCGGCAAAGCGTTTTAAATAAGCCACTTAGCAGCGCCCGTTGGAAGCCATTATTATTCGAAGTGAAGTAAAAATTTGCATACTTTCGAGACTAGCGTGACAGTTTTTTTTATACTTAGCGGGGTGGGGTGGGGATATGGTCTTAAATTTTTAGCTGAACCGATGGTTTGAAAGTGTTTGGAGATGAATTATCACAAACTCGTATTTACTACGTGATTTGCTTAACTTATAAGTTCTACTTACGCTCAAAATCAAAGAGAGAAAAACCGTAAAAAAAGGCCTATTAATTACTGGTTGCTCCTACTATTGAAACAAAATTTATATTTATATTTCATCTATGTACTCTGTAATTCTCCAAAGTAAGTAAAATATTTGACCTTGTGTGTGCGAGAATTCACATTGTTTACTTTTGGGAGACGAGACTAATGTAATTTTCTAAACTCGATTATAGATTTTTCAATCATTTCTTTTTTCTCACGAACCATTTGTGAATCACCCGGCACAACGCTGTCCTCGTCAAGACTTCAAGTGCTATCTCTCTCAATTATCTGTTGAACTGTTAGAAAACTCTTCACATGGTCTCGATGCACTTGGTGTTCTCATGGAAGGTTCTTGTGCTTTTAAAACGAAAGTTCGCAGTCCTTGTTCTTATGATCGACGGGATTAAAGTAAACTAATAACCGAGGTCCCTTTACTGTCATGTAACAACGATATAGAAAATAGTAAGTCCCTCTGGTCTTTTGCTGGTGTTAATGGCGAGCAGGAACTTATTCTCCTGAGAGCGGGTATCTTTAACACGCAACAGGATGTTAGCGCTTTTACTATCTGTCCCTTCCATCCATCCGAGCTTGAAACTGGATGGCGAAAAAGTTACTGTACATGCAAAGTTCCTCACGAGATTGCTTTATATCACAGTAAAAGGAAGACTTCTTAAGAAGACGTCAAACTTTCTGTTTCTATCCAAAGGATACAGAACCGGGACCGAATGTGTCATCTGTTGCCTTAGCTGAAAAAGGAAACAGAGCCTTGATCGTTTGTTAAAATAAAAAACCGCAACAAAAACAGGAAAAAAAATGTCTTTTTTTCTCTCTCTCATTTTGAGCGTAAGCAGAACTTATAAGTTAAGCAAATCACGTGGTAAATACGAGTTTGTGATAATTCATCTCCAAACACTTTCAAACCATCGATTCAGCTAAAAATCTAAGACCTACCCCCACCCCACCCCCTTAAAGGGGCAGTATCACCAGATGTCTTCTAAGTTTTTGTATAAACTATGCTGGAATTATAAAGGTGAACTCACTGATCAACAAAATAACCTTTAAACGACAAAAAGGCATGAATTGACTCTCTAAGATGTGGATAAACCATAATCAATGGATTTTTAGTGATTTTCCTCCAAGTAACACTGTCAAACTTGAAAACGTCGGTCCGACGTTTTCAAGTTTTAGACCACTTCTTTCCTACCCGTCCGTTTGCCAAACTAGTTTTAAACAATTTTAGTGACCAGTGCAGTGCATTTTAGCAAGGTCAGGCAGCTTCTGGTGGATTTCCAATTAATACCAACACCTTCATTGAATTTCAAGTAGCACTAAATCTTGGTGAGACTGCCCCTTTAAGTATAAAAAATGTCACGTTTGTCTCGGAAGTATGCAAATTTAATACTTCACTTTTCGAATAATAATGGCTTCCAACGGGCGCTGCAAAGTGGCTTATTGAAAATGCTTAACCTGAAATATGGCTTAATTGAGTAACAAAAGTAGCGCCCGTTAATCATGACGATACATACTTGGATAAAAACCTAGCTGTGGTTGCTTCAAATTCACCAGTCGCAAGACGTGTTCGACCGAGCGGCATGCGAACTAAACGGGAAGCCATTGAAGAAATGACAGGAAAGAAACGTATTGCAACGGTCAGGACATCATAATCGAGCAAAGGTGAACATATTTATTTTGATTCATGCCTAAATATAGCTAGTATTGCGATTAAATTGATTTAAAGAACAAATACGGTGGTAATACTTTTGGTCACGCATTCGAAGGCTGGTTTGATTTAGTGCAGTTTTTGTACGATTTTGAATAATTTTTTGACAAGTGTTCAATCATTGGCCCAAACCAAACTTTGTATATTTTGAAAGTATCATCCTTCTACAATATAAATACCTATATCTCAAGGATATCCAAGATATGGCACATGGTGAAAATGACAATTCTTTTGACCGACCGACTTTCATGGCCTGTGAGAATAGTCTGGTTTTGTTTACCGTTAAATAATTAGATTAAACCAAAACTCTTGAAACTATGCTTCTTTGGACAAGGAAGAGTCGTGCAATAAGCCGGTTGTATTTAATTTTTTCTGCGCTTGATCGTTTTGATATGTGAATGGAATGAAAATGGTCAATTTTCAGCCCAACTTGGACCCTCTGAATCGGGTCTAGATGTGAAATCGAAAATTTCGTTTTTCTCAGAAAAATAAAAATCTTTGAAGACAAAAACAACGTAACGTTTTTAGTTTTACTAAGGGCTGCCTACATGCAGAAGATGAGCGAACTATTTTATTTTAGCCTTGCCGCACCTTGTTGAATTTTTCTGGAAACTTCCTCTTAATCCCTTGTTTGTGCGAGAATTCCGCCAACATACTGACGAAGACCGACTTAAAGTGATCCGAACTTTGTTTTAGTATCTACGATTCGAACTTCCTGACATAAAGAGTCCAGAATCCGGGCCAAAATTCTCAGCCAATCCGCGTTCCACTGTGTTTTTGAAATCCGCGAATCCGCTCAATGTATCACAAAAATCCGCAATCCGTGCCCTTTTTAAGGCAAAATCCGTCGATCGGCGAACCTATTCACCCCCCTCAAATAGGGAAAGATTTCTGTACATCTGTAGCACCATGCTTAATTATGCATACAATTTTTCTTTTAATATGCTCTTCTCACATGAACAGCAGTTATCAGTAGAAACTGTAAATTTATGCATAATTAAGTACAGGCTGAGCATAATTAATTACAGAGAATACGGAAATTCCGTCAGATATTCTACTGCAAGTTCTTTTCCTCCCATCCAAACAAGCCAGCTACTTACCGTGTACTGCAGTAACGAATAACTCCCCAACAAATAGCTCTCTTGCCCAACAATCTTCAACACATAATCGTCTGAGTTATCCGGCACCGAATCTTTCATGATAGCACTTCGCTTCTTTAACACCAACACCAGGAGCTCTTCTGGAAATGCGTCTGCGGGCACGTTAAAAGCGTGCATATCTTGTAATGAAGCTCGATTGTTCTTGATGACCACATTGACTAAGAAACGCCTGTTTTCCATTAGATTGTTTTTGATATGCGAGGGAGGGTCAGTGCTTTCCACCTCGGGAGGGTATGCGTACATCGCTCGTCCGATCCAATCCAACTGACGTCGCTCGCTGGCTATTTTCTCCGCAAACTGACGATACTTTCGACGGAAATCGTCCACTTCGGTGTTTTGCATATGATCGAATTCATGCAAGCTCTTCCCGATGAGGTTGCCAATGTGAGAATTGAAGAGTTTCTCTTCGCTGTCGCCTTTTCTTTGGATTAGTTTCAGCAAGGGTCTAAACGGACGGACCTCGATCAACTGGCGCGATTCGTCCAACAGTTCCTCCTGTTTTCCTTTCTGATTTACGCACACAAACACGTAGTTTGCTGCGTCTTTGAGCAAATTGAACAACGGATAATTGCTAGCTTCCTTCCATAATCGATTCTTGATCTCTGCCAGAGGTGCTTCAATGCGAACTTGCAGTTGAATCACGACTCCAGTTGGTAAAAAGCAATCGACATTTACCAACGATGCAGGCTCGTAATCGTCCCAAAAGTTTCGTCGTGCTCCTGGAGGCATGCTTGATCTTGGCAAGAGGTGACTTCAAAGCTGCTCTTGCTGTAGAATAAAGCCAGCCATGTCCAAAAGACACGGAAAGACCAACAGTGAAAGCAGTCTACCGTTGCTAACAATACGGAAATTAAGTCTTGGTTGAGTTGGCTCATTAACATAGCGAAAGTGATTCAATTAATGATCGGTAAAGTTAATAGACTAGGACAAATTCTGAAAAAAGGCTGCTTTTAAAACTTCTGTCGGCAAACTCGAGGAAAAGTGGGTAAATACATTTTTTAAGTCAAAATTACATGCTGAACACGAAAAAATTGTTTACCAAGTTGGATTTTAAGTTTTAAACCTCGAAATCTGGCTTTATAAAATCGGGAGCAAATACTGGACATGGAAACGAGGCTACACTGTTTTCCTTTCTTAAAAGCTTGTTTGGAATCGAATTTTTTTCCAAAACAGCTAAATATACTAGTCTCATTCTCTATAATATAATTTGATGGTGGTTTCTTAAATTATACACGAAACATTGAAATATTTTTTTTATTTGGTATTTTTGTTTTCCTACGCGCGGAGCAAAAAAAAACATTTTTTTTTGTATTCCAGAAATTTAAACATCCAAAAGTATATATTTAAGTGTTTTTTTTAAAAACCGGTTTGACTTTTCTCAATTCTTTGCAAAAATTTTTTTTATGATTCAATTTTTAAAACAAACCCATTCATATGCTTACGGTCTGATTCTGGTCAGAAACGTAACTTGCTGATACGTGTCAGAATCGAATTGTTTTTGCAAAGGAATTGAATTCGAAAAAAACAAATAAATTGAAGCGCTGAGTCTTCGGAAAGGAGAAAATCACTTAAGTTCTGACAGGGATTATTTTTTTTGTTCAAGGGGGAGACATTTTCATTCAAGAAAATGTAGGTTTCATTCAAAAGTCGTAAATTGCATTGCCCACTCTGCAGTCTTATTCGGACAGAATAAAGTTGCCTGGCTGCTAAATCGAACTACGTTGACTGCGAGAGATCCATTACATATAGTGGTAGCAGTTTTAAAAGATAAGATTTTAAAAATGGAAGAACGGGCAAGTTTAAAAAGATCTGCTCCGGTTTTTTCCTTGAGCGAGTGTATTATTTGCCAGGAGTCAAAAAAGGATATCCTGTTCAGCGCAACAGTGCAAGGTTTGCGTTCACTAAAAGAATCATCCGAGGAGCGACGAAAAGTAAGAGACACTGCCAACACAGAAACAATCGACAGGATATTGAATGCAGTTGACACAAAGAAAGCAGAGGAATTACATTGGCACAAGAGCTGTTATGCAAAGTATAGTGATAAGGGTAAGATAAGTAGATTAAGAAAATCGCTAGATTCTTCAAATGAGCTTTCTCCACCTGGACTGACCGCAAACACAGCACTTCGCAGCAGAAGTCTCCCGACCGACTGGAAACTATGCATGTTTTGTCAAGATGGAGAAACACGGCCTAAAAAGCAGACACTGTGTTCAGTAACAACTTTTAAAATGAGTCAGCAGATCCTCGAGGGAGCGAAGTGCGAACACGACCTTTCTTTGCGTTTGGCAGGTGTAAATGACCTTATAGCGGCTGAGGGCAAATATCATCCAAATTGCTATAAAAAATTCATGAGAAATGTATCGCGGTCAAGTAATGTAGCAAAAGATGAAATTGGAACAGTGCTGTTGTGGCTTATCGATGAATTAAAAAAGTCTGCAGAGCAAGGTCATATTTTGGAGCTTAAGGAGGTTTGGCTCCGCTACTGCTCCCTAGCTGCTGAGCAAACCATTGAAATCCCTCCCTCATTTAGAAGTCGCATGAGCACATTCAAAGAATACATTGCACCGCATGTTGCTGACTTTTATGATTTTGTTCTGCTTCGTGACCAAGCGATTTGTGAGCGCCAAACAGTGTTAGTGCCTATTAAATTCAGCCACATTCCTGTCTCGCAAGTTTTAAATCAACAAACCCAGTCAGAGCCTGCCATCCCCGTCTATCAACCTGATGAAAGAGATGATTTTCTCTCAATGGTACACGTGGCATTGAAGCTTCGCTCTGATATAATAGCGCAGCCTTCCCACCAGGGTCTCAACGTCTGCAAAGAAGATGCTATCGCATGCGTCCCAGATAGTTTGTATATGTTCATAAGGCTTTTGATGGGTGGGCAATCTCTCCTTGAGAAAGGCCTGAATGATTGTGATGACGATGACAAAGAAGACGACAGTGACATCACTGATCATGATTGTGGGGATGATGATGTAGATGACAATGATGATGACGATAATGATGATGAGGCGGGGGGTGATCCAGATAGCGATAACGTTGTTGAAGACGACAAAAAACAGCCGAGTAAATGACAAAATGCTCGCGTGAGAAAACAAGAAGATCTTATAGAAACTAGAGTGCTTAGCATCGCACAGGATCTGGTGTACAATGTGAGTGGAGGCCGGAGGTGGACACCCAAACATGTTGGTCTTGGAAGTAGCCTTCACCAGGCGACACGATCGAAGAAACTGGTAGACATGTTCCATAATGCCGGTCATACAATCAGCTACTGGGACGTTCGTCGAGTCGATACTGCCCTCGCCAAGCACACACTTGCAACGATGAACACAGAAAACGGAACAGTGATTCCTGTAAATCTAGCTGAAGGAAGCTTTATTCATTTTACTGCTGACAACATAGACATCAACGAGGGAACACTTGACGGGCAAAACACATTTCATGCAACACAGTATGCAGCCTGGCAAAGAGGTCCAGAACCAGTAAGCGTCCTCCAGAACATAACACCGACTACGAGTGCGACCCTCAAAGTCCCAGACAAGATGAACGCTATCTTGCCTGCATACATCAGAGAAGGTGCAGCTGAACCACAGTTCAAAGAAGTCAAAGAGGAATGGTTCAATCAACCAATCAAAGATTGCTCAGCGGCATTAAAGGCAGAGGCAACAGATATGGCATTTTTCCTCAAACGGCAAAATGAGGATCCGAAGTCTGGCTGGACAAGCTTCAATGAAGCACATTCTGAGATAGACCCTGAAGTAAGTACAGTTGGGTACATGCCAATCATATTGGCACCAGCGCATGATGTTGACACTTTGAACACAGTCGTAATACGAATCATTCAAGTTGCCGAGTCATTTAATCAGAAGCACGTCGTTTTAACGGTTGATCAAGCCCTTTTTCCATTACTCATTGAACTGAAATGGGTGGCACCAGAGTATAAGGACGTCCTTATTCCACGACTTGGAGGTCTTCACACATCAATGAATTTCTTAAAAGTACTAGGCCAGCACATCCAAGACTCTGGACTACCGACCATTTGGATAGAGAGCAGTATCTTAGGTCCACGAACCGTAGAGCGTGCACTCGCAGGCAAAGACTACAACAAAGCTACACGAGTTCACAAGATCACTCTTCAGGCAATGTGGCAATTGCTTCTGCCGCAACTTTTGGCCTTTATAGAAGAGAAAGACAACGAACTGAAACAAAGTCTTGAGATGTCTGTTCAGTCAAATACGGAAGAAGAGTTTTTGAGACTGCTTGACCTGCTATTATCTGGAAGATACCGCGAACTACTGTCAACATTCATCGCAGTGAAGAAGGAAAAGAATCCTAACCTGCACTACTGGTTGCAGTACATGGAAATGGTCTCCATCCTTCTGCTGTTTATCAGAGCTCAAAGGGAGGGAATTTGGGACCTACATCTGTTTACCTTTCACAAGATGCTGCCATTTTTTCATCGTTATGATCACACAAATTATGCACGATGGGGTCCTGTGTACCTTGCGCAAATGAAGCAGCTCCCAGAAGAGGTCCAAACCGAGTTTGACAAGGGTAACTGGGTCGTGAAAGGTTCCTCTCGACGATTTAATCAGGTCGATCCCGATCAAAGTCAGGAGTGGCTCAATGGTACCGGAAAGAGAGGCGGAGGGATAGTTGGGATTACAAGGACAACAGCAGCGCTGTGTAGATGGACTCTGTCATTGAACCTTCGTGCGCATATTGCTGCATCAACAAGGAAGATGTACCATGTTAACGATGATGACGAGATCACATGCAATGAGTCTAACCTGTCTAGGAAACTGCGGGATAATGCCGATGAGAAGAAAGTGTTTGAGTTGCTGCATCAGGCAAACGTTTTCAATGTCAGCCACCAGCCAACGGTAGCTGCGAGGTTGCAAAACATTATCACCAAAGACGTGGCAACAACACGGATAGAAGAGTCCCTACTTAAAGCAAACAGCCTTGGGCAGGAAAAACTGGTGACCTTTGTGAAGGAAAGGCTTGTGACGCAGAAAGAAGATGAAGATCATAAGAAACTCAGGGATCCTCTGCCCAAAAATAAAGCTCCCACATTTTCTACTCTTTATGAAGCCCAAAAGAAAGCGAGTGAGAAGTCTGTCGCCATCAAAGCCGACAGAAATATCCTTCAGCGCATCATTACAGCATACGACGCTGGTAGAAGAGTAGATTTACCTCGAATCCTCAGCCATGAATTGATGGAAGTCCCTCTAGCTATTGCAGATACCAGTGGTCAACTGCGCACTGGAAATAAGTCGGTGATGATGGAGCTGCTGTCTAGTGGGACGGAACGTTCTCGGGTCACACCAGTCGCAGGACGATCGACATTAGTAGTAGATGGTCAGGCATTGGTCATGAGTCTAGGAAGACCTTCAGAGTGCAACACTTTTGATGATCTCGCGGATAAATTTGTGAAAGCTGTGTTTGTCTCTGAAAGGAATTTTGATCGAATAGATGTAACGTTTGACAGATACAGGGAGACATCGAAAGAAGCGTTCCCGAGGCCACGCACCCATTAGAAGAGTTATTGAAGATGGCTCCGTACCTCTGCCTAAGTCCTGGTCTAACTTTCTGGCTCTTGATGAAAACAAGATAGATCTAGCACGCTTCCTCTCAGAAAAGCTAATCGCAGAAGCCCCAGCCAATAAAATCATCATTGTTGGTGGCGGATTCGAGGAGGAAGATACGGTCAAGTGTTCCCGCACGAACATCGACATCAGAGCCCTTAAAGGATTCCATGAAGAGGCGGATACTCAAATGATTCTGCATTGTTTACACTCAGATGCAGAGTTCCTTGTCGTCTCATGTCAAGACACGGATGTGTTTCTCCTTTTAGTTTCGCACTTTGACAAAATGAGCTGCAAGGAATTGTGGATGAAAGCCGGTACGTCTAAGAAGCCTAAGTATCTGCCAATCCACGTGATTCGAGAGAATCTAAAGCAAAAAATCCCTGAAGTGGAAACCATTCTCTCCTTTCATGCGATAACCGGCTGTGACACAGTCTCCTACTTTGCAGGCCACATCAAGAAAACGTCATGGAAGACGTTCACAGAACACCACATGCTCCTGAGAAACCTAGAAAATGGTGATCTGGATGATTCGACAGTGAGGTCCGTTGAGAAGTTCATTTGCAGAATCTATAGTGTAACTGATGCAGAGAACTGCAATGAAGCGTGCGCAACGTTGTTTTCTAGATGCCGGTCACCAGAAGCTCTTCCTCCAACGAGTGATGCAGCGCGATGGCATATTCGAAGGGCGCACTTCCAAGCAATGGTATGGAAACAAGCGCATGTTACACACCCCACACTGCCCCTTCCAGAGACCATGGGTTGGACAAAACTGAATGGCAAGCTCGAAGCCAAGCTTATGTCTCTTGCCCCCGTACCTGAAAGTTGTGATGAGATGGTTAACTGCGGCTGCAAATCAGGATGTAAATCAAAGAAGTGTAGTTGCCGGAGTGTGGGACTGCCATGCACCGGAGCATGCAAATGCAGAAGCGCTGTAGACAGCTGCTGCCAAAATGATGCTAGTGGTGCCATTATCGAAAACCAAGGACAGTAAATGGTACAGTAGAGTAAAGTAGTTAAGCACCTAAAAGTAGTTTTTAGTTTATGTTTGTTAAAAAAGCTGACATGAAATTCGATAAACTAGAAGCCAGTCACGTGACTAAAACTCACAATGGATTTTACACTAACTCCAATTTATTCACTTGCTCTATTTTTGTACGTAGAAGAAAATATTTACAGTTTTTAATTTCTTTTTCGCAATTTCGAGAACTTGTGTGCACCTTCCTCCACGTAACTACGATATATAGCTTTTAGCCTCGTTTTCAAGAGTCACGTGACTAGATGACCATGTGATCAGCATGTCGTAGACACGAAATCTATTTTAAAAACATACTGTATGTATCCTGTACTGATTTGGGTGAAATTGCGACCGCTTTGGTGTGTTTTGTAACGAGATACGACATATAGCCTCGCTTTCATGTCTTAATTGCGTATGCTAATAAAAATGACTAATTTGAAGGTCAAAATGGCCAAATCCAGCTTGGTAAACAAAATTTTCGTTTTCAGCGCATAATTTTAACGTAGAAAAGTATGTTTACCAACTTTTCCTCGAATTTGCCGACAGAAGTTCACTTTTACGAAAGTTGTCCCAGTCTATAAATTAACTTGAGCCGAAACGTGAACGCTTTCACGTTTCGGCACAGGTAGCCCAAGCTCAGTATGTGAGCGTCCGTGTTATCCGTATCTCATTACGGAATATTCAAATAGCGACAGGTAATACAAGACTTGTACGGCTTTTGTTAATGATCTCGTAGTTAATAATTACATTTATTATATGACTAGCTCCGTGAGCGGTCAAGATGAAGCGAATCTCGTGCTCTGATTGGCTACCCGAGCGGTCAAGATGGAGCCATCTTGACCGCTCGGGATCGCCCGCTGTGTTCCTGCAAGTGAAAGAACTTTTACCGACACTACTTGAAAAAGCTTTTCGTCGTAAATTTTCGCTATGAAACTATTTTCCGAAATAACACAAAGATTTCCTGTCTATTTCTAGCAAAAGGAAGTCCGACAACAAAGAAATAGGTCTTGAAGCGAATGAGAGCAAACAAATTAAACTACAAATGTTAATTAACGAGTTTCGTTAATTTTATTAGCCGCAAAAAACCGGCTGATACAAAAATTATAACGCAAAGCGACTTTAAGACATGATATCAGCTTTGTTTGGCGGAAAAGGGAGAGACTGAAGTCAGTGACATACCTGAAGAATAAAGTGCTCTGCAAACTTGTCATTTGTGTAACATCTTCCAAAATGGAAGAAAGCGAACTGCACGGCGATCCTAACATCCTTTCACCGAAGCCTCTAACGCTCACGTCGAGTAAGGGCGAGTCGAGCATTTAAATTAATGATATAGAAAAGTTCAAGCTTTTCCTGTGAAGTGGTATTAAAATCCCAAACGCTTTCAACAATCACAATTTCAATATTCAGCTCGTGTATGTCACCGCAGGTTTGCACCACTAAAGCGCCACAAGCGAGCAACTACTCTGCAAAACGTCCAATAATCAAAAGCTGGCGGCCAGATGGAATGGACATTCTTCTTTCAGTTCTTTTAAGGCTTCAAACTCAACGTTGTCTCGCAAATTTAAGCCATTTCAATATCCTTTTGAGGGTTAAAATGAGGTGAATTTCGCTGTTGTCGCATCGTTTTACTTCGTCTCGATTCATTCAAGAATTTGACAGTCAGTCATTAAACTTTTAAACCAATGAAATGATTTAGCGTGCACCTATTGATTGTGCATGCAACTGGCTTCCTCTTCAGTGCTCGAAAAAAGTCATATAATAAATCCTTTATTGACCAAGCTTGTTCGGTCAAGATGGCAGGATATTGGCCTCGTTCTTTTTTTGCGTGTTTATGGACCTCGACTTCGTCTCGGTCCATAAACACGCAAAAAAAGAACTCGGCCAATATCCCGCCATCTTGACCTCACGCTTGGTCAATAAGCCATATGTAGTCACGATAACGAATCCTTTAAGAGATTGTATGGAAAATATTCCTGTTGCCCATAAATAACGAAATAAGCAATAAAGTTTTCGTTTGGACTCACCTTAGTTATATTCTTGCTATTTCTGATGTTTTTATAGCGTTTTAGGTGTCCTGGCTGCTGAAGGTGGATTTTTCCGAGCGGGGTGGTTTTCCACCAGAAGAAGCGAAGCGAAGGTTGGAAACCGTCTCAGGACCCGGGTCGCTTTCGGCGGCGATAAATCTCGTTAAATTCGCCCCACGGTAATTTTTCCTCCGAAAGCTGTTTTGGCGATAAATAAGCTTCATTTTCCAGTTTTCGCCGCGCTGAACTCCAGGTTTTGAGGCTGAATATCGCCGATTGAGTGGACTATGTAGTGCATCTGACTAGCCGCGGCAGCTCTGCAACGAAAACCAACCGTCACGACAATTTTAAATCCTAACCCGCCTGGCACGGGGCGTTTTTGTACATTGACAATTTGAAACCAACGGTAGTCGGGCACAGTTATATTGTCTCTTCTCAAATTGCGCCCGCCGAGTGGTGCATTGCACTCCTGACCAATCAGGAGATAAGAGGAGGGAGACGTGGACGAAGCGTGATCGATCCGGGCAAAGTCCAAAATAGTTTTAGACTTAGATAAAATTTACGATTTTTTCTTAATATAGCGTCGAAAATAGGAAAAATAATTAAAGACTTCGAAAAAGTTTGTGATTTCGGGTTCAAAATACGGGAAATCGAAAGCAAATCTGGAATTTTTGGCGCTTTCACCGTGTTATAAAATTAACCACAAGCCTACAAATAGCGATTTAGACCTTGGGGTTAGCTTTAAAATGTTGTTTGGGTCAGCGAGTATCGTAATTCTGCAAAACACAAATAAAGTTTACTAAATTATTGGCTTTATTTTACCTTTCGTGTTGTTTTGTCTCGAAGTTTTCCCTTGATTTCTTCCTTGAAATGCAGTCAACAAAGATCGCTTCCATTTGTTATCGTGTATTTTGTCCCTCTAGCCCGAGAAATTGCAGAGGAATTACGAATAATGCCCATCACGGGATGAAGTCCTACTTGTCCTGGACATTGTTTACTCCATACATCTTCCGGTGTATATGTGTATTTCATGACCGACGTGAGCAGGTTGTTTCTTTGCAACACTGTATGCAACGGGCGCTGATGAACAGCAATAATCTTGCACAGCCGGCGTGTGTAAGGTTGAGAAAGACATCAAAGTATTTCCTCTGGCGCAGGACAAAGAGAAACAGTCGAGGATTTCGTGGAGGACTTGGAAGATTTCGAATACTTTTTGGAGATGAAGGCTTCTAAGCAAATGCGGTTAGAGAAAACACGAAACTTCAACTTTCCCTGTTATACACCAGGGAGCCAATGATTAACATATGTGATGCATGCTTTCGTGGAATCAGAAATATGCTTCAAAAAGGTGAAGAAATAAATTGTAATGTAAATTTTTCTTTGTTTTCATGACTTACGGACAAATAAAGTTAATTTATCAACTGGCAATTTTCAACTGAACCTTGTAGCGTAGTAGTATAGATGTTGGACTTGTAATCCAGGGGTAATCGAAGGGTAAAGGTTCGAGGCCTGTCGTGGACAAAAAAAAGGAAAAAAAAAGGTCGAGGGAAGGCTGGGTACAGAAAAGTGGCGTAGAAGGGAAGGAAGAAGAAAGAAGAACGGAGCAGGGAAAGGGAGCAAAAAAGAAAACAAAATCGCGCGCAACGAAATCCTCTTTTATTTGCACAGTAAGTAATAATTATCAATGTATATATTCAGTACCTCAAGGTATTGGCCATTGTCTCATAAGACAATGAAGCGCATGCATAATTAATTAATCTGCATGCATAATAAATGTATGGGGCTGTGCGGAAATTTTTCCGCGGTGAAACCGCATTCCCTTATTTTTCTCGAGATTGTCGAGATTGCTAAAACTGTGCTCAAACGGACGAAAACAGCCGCCATCTTAGTTTCATACGGCGAGCGCAATCTGGGGAGAGTACCAAATCAAGGGCGTTTGGGGTAAAGACTGGGACTAGGGGGACGCCAGGGGGTAAGCCTTAGCCCAAGCCTCAGCTCAGCCAAGGGGTTCCAAGGGGTCAAGCCAGGGGGACGCCTTCCAACGCCTGCCATGAATAAATTTAGACTTTTGGGACGATTACGAGCCTGCATCGTTAGTAAACGACGATTGCTTTTTGCCAACTGGAGTCGTGATTCAACTGCAAGTTCGCATTAATTTTGCTTAGTATCGCCAGAAACCCTTACGAGTTTCTGGTATCACCCAACTAGTGGACTAATGCAAATCCTGCATTTTGATTGGCTACGCTACTAGAGGACTATTAGCAATAGTCCTCGAGTAGCGAAATTCGTGACGCTTTCTTTCGTTTTATTCACGAATAAATTTTTTTTCAACTTGCATTTGCTAACTTTATTATTGCTTTTTCTGTCCGACTAGTTGGGTGATACCAAAACAATTAGACCCTTCGCCCTCAAGGGCCACGGGTCTAATTGTTAAATAGACATGAAAGAATAATGAAAGTTTACGAATGTCGTCTTTAGGGCGCCATTAGTGCCAAATTGTATAATCCATAATTTTGTGTCCAAGTTTGCGGATCGAGTAGAAGACAGCACCCTGTGATTTATCAAAAAACAAATCAGTCCAAACGTCTAGTGTGTCATGACAGAAAGTAAAAGTCGTTTAAATGTACAAATTTGAATTCAACGCCTTCTATCTTCTTTTTAAAGGGCTCTTTTGGAATTCCGCTTCTGTCATGACAGACTACAGTATTCCTAACCTACCTCTCTGCAGTGCCAGCTCATGAAGTTCTAAATCTGCGCTGAATTCTTGGACACCAAACTTTGTGATTTCCGAACGTATTCCGATTAAAACACGACTGATTTGGGGGAAAACGGGAACAAAATGTTGTGAAAGGGGGGCAAACAAAATTAAAATGAAAGGCGTAGAAGGAAGTGATCTCGTAACATTGTCTATGCACCTATGTTGCCATACAAGGATTTCCAGTGGTCATTGAACTGGAGTATGAGTAGGAGTTATGAATTCACTCTGGGTTGATAGATTATTAGGTACGAAGCAAAATTTGTGGGAGGCAGGAACACAGTAGCGGTGTCATATATAGCGACCACATGACCAGAACATACATACCTACATAAACTTACAGTGAAACGAACTCAACCGGGGCCACCCAACGTTTTTTTAGCCAATCACAAGACAAGTTCAGAACAAATGAATTGGACTTCCTTCATCAGCGGACCAATCACAGTTAGGGGCAAATTTAACTGCTGATGAACGAACTCCAATTCTTTTGTTTTGAGCTTGTCTTGCGATTGGCTAAAAAACGTTGGGTGGCCCCGGTTGAGTTCGTTTCGCTTTAATTCAATTATTTACAGTTACTACGGCGATTTATCGTAACAAGTTGGAGAATGTGTTTATCATTTGAAATTGAAGTCGGTCGACAAAAAGTTATCTGTATGGATTACACAGATATAAGAAGGATCCTCATCATGAAATGCTCACAAGTCGTGTTAAATACCCTGCACCCTGTTAAATATACGTGAAATTTCCGGATGGCCTCGTTAATTCTCTACCCTGTCCCTGGGGTCGGTAAGGGGGACGGGGATTCAATAAACTGGTGCGGAATCCTGCCCTCAAATTGAATAAGGAATCACACATAGTCTATATTGATCATTCGCTCCTCTCAACGCTTACTTTGGGGGGAGGGTTCAGTGGCATCCCAAAAAAGAAGCCGTCGAGGACACTATACTGATCTATACTCGCTTACATTACTGATAAAGCTAGAGTATTAGCCAAAACGACTAACAAAAAAATTAAATAGTCAGTGACAAACCGTTTAACCTATAATATGTCAACCCCTGACTACCCGCATTCGATATCTAAACACATACCACCGACGATACTTTTGTGAGATCGTCAAACCGAGGCCAATAACGAAAGCGAGGCACGTGTGCGTCTAAACGAAAGCGAGGCAAATGTCCGTCCAAAAGAAATATCGATTTCTTTTAGCTACACAAGATTAGGGTTGCGTTCTCCAATCGTCGAACGCAATTTATTGCATGCTAGATTCCCTGACAAATTTCTTTTACATGTTCTATTCTTTTCAAAAAAATGTAAAACTAAGCAATTGGTAAAAGGACCTAAAAGCAAAAGTTAGCAGCAGCACATATCCATTTATTATTCTAAGACTTGACATATGGGCCCCACTGCTTTCTGCGAGTATTTCATATGTTAAAAACTTTGCTTAGTAAAAATCCAAGTAAACTTCACCTAACTCGCTAGATGCAAAGTCATAATAGAAAATTGTCACTTCTAAAATTAAGCATTGAGTATAAATTTCAGTAAAGCATAAAATCAAATAAAAGCACACGATCAAAGTTAATTTGTTACATTCCTTTGGCAAGAACTCTTGCAATTTTCGTAGTTTGAAGAGTTTTTTGTTGACTTCTGCCGTATCACCTTCAGGAGACCCGTAAAGAGAAGACTTGATATGTTTTGCCTTACATGGCAGCAAATAAAGCTTACAAAGGAATATTTGTCAAAGAAACGTGATTTTGCTGCACACGGAAGCAAGTTGTCTAGGAGCCCTTGCTCATGTACTACATACGCCCAAGCACAGTAGCCTGCGTTGCAACCGGACGTGTCACAAAATCCAGCGGTTTAGACTGTCTGCAACGCAGGCCAAAGCAAGCCTACTTCAGCGTCGGTTGCTAGCCAATCAGAATACAGCTTTACAAGATAACACACCTTCAAGAAATTTGCGTAATGAATTTATTAATGAGCAAGGGTCCTGCGCGACCTTGAAGGCCAAGTAATACGGGCAACATTTTCGTTCAACTTGTGGCGCAACATTTTGCATTGTAAGTTGAAACGCATTGTTGCCCGTATTTCTGGTTTGCACTGTCACGCCATAAAAAAATATATTAGAAACCGTTCAATGATAGAAGTCAAGGAAATGAAATGTTATAACAGACTAACACTGAAAAAACGTCCCCAAGTCTCAGGTCTCTGTGGTGCGCCCTTTCCGAGTTATTTGCCAAAGCGCTTCAGGCAACATTAAAGAGCATTGTATGGAGACGCCATATTGGTGTACAACATGGCCGCTGCAAATCGGCCAAACCATCTGAAATTCACTTTTGTGATGAAAGCGCTTTCTCTTGGTTCGTGAACTCGTATGTATGCGCATAAACATATCTCCTAAAGACTTTAAATGTTTAAAGTGCTGAAAACTATAAGAGGAGACCTTTTTTCAACCAGTACAGCTTTGTCGTGGCCACTATCTTTGTGTCAAGCAAGGTTAAAATTCGGAAATTCAAAACGCTGTATTTTTATAGCGGACGGAAAACTTGCAAAAAGATTTTTTTCTAGGTGATCTTCAACCTAGTGTAGATGTAAATTCAGAAGACCTCGCATGTTGACCGTATTACTTGGGCTGCATAAAATTGTGTGAGAACCAGTTCAATGACGTTAAATAACTGTTCTTGATAGCATAATCCAACTTCTTCCTGAAGTCTTTGATGGCGTCTTCTTCCGAGAGAGATAGTACGAGAGTCTTTCGCAAGTAGTCAATGTCATCAAGTGACCGCAGTTCGGGGAGGCCAGCGGACAACATCATGACAAACAGGGTGATCAGAAGTGGGCCCTTACGGCGCAGAATCAGAAAAGCTTCTTCACAGAGCTGTTTAAACCTAAAACAGAGTGAAAACATAACACAAAACGTTTCATTCAAAAACGTTCTGCAAATCAGTGACGAGATGGGAATGGGGAGGGGGGGGCAAAAGAAGAGGAAGCAGGACTGAGAGGGGGAGGGGAAGTAACCTTAACCTGCCCTGAGGGAGAATATCTGCTCGCCGCTGCCTAATTCACTCGAATAAGCGCCGCATTTGGGACAAAAAAAGTTAATAAGCGCCGCGGTCCCAATGTGGCGCTTATTCGAGGAATTCCGTGTAACCAAAAAAAATAAACACTACAGAGGCTGAAAGCAACTCTCAGACAGCATTTAGAGAAAAGAAAACGAGACTTTTTCAAAAAATGCTAGCTTTCCATTCAAGTAGAATATCGCAAGTAAAAACTGTAATTAATAAGCCAAGTGTTAACATGTAGTAAGTAATTTTGTTGGTGTATTATAGTGTTGTAAACAGTAAGCTAACATCATCCTTAGAGAGGAGCTTTGAAGAATCTTTAAATTTTTGACAACTTCACGATTCATCATCTCCAAAAACGAACAAACACTACACCACTTTTCCATAACACAAATTCAAGTAGAGTGGAATACGCCAATTTTTCATGTATTAAAATTTCTAACTTGGCCCCGTGGATTTAAATAGGAGAGTTAAACAAAAGAGATTAATCATTTATCCCTCAACCTCGATATGATCTTTTTTTGCTTTGTTTACCGAACCTAGTAAGAAAATTAGACTATCCAGTACTCTTTTCCTCCCAGTTGTTGACAGCAACTCCCCACATTTTCTCGCCTTAAGACTAATTTAAACTCACTTGCAGCGGCTGTAACAGACACTACGTAGCATATTTGTGTATACAGCTATTTCGAGAAAGGTTGTCGGAAAAAAAAGCATCAAAGTGCACGAGACAAGACCGAAAGGTGGTCTGGGTATTCACTGGAATTTTGCATATTGGCCTAAAGGAAATTTACAAGTTTGTTTTTTTGCACGTGGACAATTTGTTTTTCCTCTCAGGGGCCTATATCTTTAGCTTTACTTTTACTGTCGCATGTCTTTGAGTGAGGAAAATCCTTTTAAAGTTCAGAGGGTCTAAACGTACCTTGTTTCTACATGTCTGAAAAGAAAGAAAACCTGAAATTCGCGCTTATTTTGTTGTTATATCTCACTAGTATTCAACACGTGCAGTAGCTCTATAGGTCTACCCATACTACCTTCCGGAGTTAGCTTTGTGTACTTTTGTGCTTTTTTCCGACGTTTCTCGAAATAGCTGTATGTTACAGGTCAAAATTAGCTTTAGGTCATTTTTTTCAACCTACGTTATTTTTGTTTTAACCTAGTTTATTTTATTTTTTTTGTAGAAAATTAAATTTAAACACCTCCCCTCCCTTGCTGTCTCTGAACCCCTCCACTATCTTACTTACCCTCCCCTACCATCTGCCATTATCCCCCCTCCCTAAGCAGTCATCTATTTTTATTTTACCTTTTTACTAACCCGCACTAGGATTTGAACTCTCAACCTCCAGATTTGCTGACCAACCCCTCATCCACTTTCCCACATAGGAAATGATCGGTGAACCACTACTTTTTAAAAATATATGACTCCGATCCGAACCCTAACCCTAATAATAACCCTAAATTTTACCAAGGTTGAAAAAAATAACATAGGTTTAAAAAAATTTAACCTAAATTTACATGTAAATTTGACCTGTAACATAGATACAGAAATAGAATAGAAATAGGATCAACGTAAACTACAAAAGGAAAAAGGTGATGCGGTACAAATGCACGTGGTCACGTAATGCATGTTCAACCCGCCTGATGGCTTCGAAAGAGACAATAAGAAACTACCTTTTAAACTGGTCTGTGTCTTTTCCCTTGCCCTCAGAAATCACGTTCACGAAATGATCGGTAAGAACAAAAGGCACCCTTTCTCTCCGAATACCAAACTTGCTCTTGAAGTTCCCCAGGATGTGACCGAAATCGATGTGGAACAGCTGCGGATTTAACATAAAACTTTTATTAATCAATGTGCTGGGAACCTCTAAAAATGAATAACATGGTTAAGTATGAACTTGAAATAAATAAAGCTGAGGTCAATCTGGAAAGCTGACGTTCTGAGAGTTAGCCCTTTGCCAATATCGTCCCGAGAGCCCGCTTTTCGTTTGGTCAGCATCCGATGAGCAAGTCCGCAATTGGCGGACTTCCGGTCTTTTATGCTCAAATCTAATTGGCTGAAGATTGAAAACAGGCACTCTGCGCATGCTCAGAAATCGGACCTGTCCAGAGTTCGCGATCTTGGCGCTGACCAAAAAAAGCAGGCTCTGGGGACGAGATTGGCCCTTTGCCAAAAGAAAATACAAGATGGCGTATTGCATGATTTAATATAGTGCACAAGTTTATTACCCTCTCCACTACACAGGCCACCCGCAATCTTGCATTTGGCCAACGCTCGAACATCAGCCTTTCAATTTTGCCGTAGAAGTTGGGTTTTACGGTTGACCTTCAAGACCTTCAGCACAACAGTTCCTTAAGAAACTAAGCGAAGAACAAAATGTAGCAAAATGTAACAATGTAGGAAAAGACGCGTAACAATCCACCATATCAGGTACTGAGGTACATTTTTAAGTCTGAGCTCCCCCAAAATAATAAAGCTTAAAACCAAAACAAATAGTGCTATTCCCCACGTTTTTACTGCACTATTTGAGGTAGTGCTTGCCTTCTCAGTTTTGCGATTCTAATAAACACAGTCAGAAACCTACCTGCCCGTTTCTCTTAACCATTATATTGTCACTATGCCTGTCACCCACCCCCAGGACATACGTGGCCACACAGTACCCTGCACAGGACAGTGTGAAACGGCGCACAGCCTCGGATATACTAAATGAAAAACAACAGCAAACATAAATAAATATATTTACTAGTAAACATGTACGAACTACACCTATGGAGCATTTTGGACCGCGAAGACTTGAAAAAAAAATTTTTTTTTAGCTGTTTTTATTAATTTTTGGAGGGTTGGAGGGAAGCTATTTGTGTGATCATATCGTAAAACATCTTTTAAGCCCCACCTCTCATAATCTTTTCTCAGGAAGTTTTTGTTTAATACGCACCCCCCCCCCCCCCCCCTCCCCCTACCCTCCTTCCATAGATGGTGATAGATCAGCACAATTTGTAAACAAGAAAACAATACCAATTTAGTATTTTTGTGCCTAGTGGCTCGTAGAGCCCGAGGCACTATGTTATCGTGCACGTGTGTGTGTCCGTAATTCGTAATTAGCCATGTTCTAAACGAGCAGGAGACTGGGTACGAATATATTTTCTCTTCGGTACAAACATTCAATATCGATTGAATTGAAAAATGGGGCACGTCATCTGAAAGAGCATCCAAAAATCAGTACATTCACCAAATTTGACGGGTATTGGTTTAAACCCACAGGCATGGCACACTTAGTATGGATTGGAGGGACAGGCGTCCTCCAATCCATACTAAGCTCTCTTATTTTAAAAGTGTACCATGCCTTTGCGTTTAAACCAATAACCATCAAATTTGGTGAATTTACTAATTTTTGGATGCTCTTTCAGATGACGTGCCCCATTTTCAATTCAATCGATACTGAATATTCGCACCAAGAAAAAATATGTTCGTACCCAGTCCCCTGCTCGTTTAGAACATGGCCAATTGGTAATGAGCGCGTCTAATTAACACGTCATAATCGGAAGCTCAATTTGACATCAGCCATTTACTCGCTTCATGTGCTCACATTGCGCGTTTCTTCAACGACGTTGGTAAGTTTTCTATGTTAAAGATAAATTTATGTTACTTTTCTTCTAGAGCCAGGCTCAACTTTCGGTGGATTTTTAAAGAATTTGATCTTAAAAGCAACATGAAGGGATTTTTCGAGAATTTTCTTGCTTTATTGGTAAAGAAACTGAAGAAAGTGTTGATGATTCTTCCCTCGATCACTGGCCGTGGACGAGCGTTTCTTGTCGAATGTTGTAGTTATATGCTAGGCTATCACTAGGCACATGTAGTCATAGACTGCCTATTTTTTAGAGTTACTACAGTGACCACCAAGTTATTTTTTTTACATACACCCTCACTGGTACATGGTTCAAAATAAGCGCTCCTCCGCATCCCCCTTCTAATAAAGTAAGCTCCCCTCTCTATTAAGCCTCCGCCCCCGCCCCAGTCAAAAAGGCTTGAAAAGAAATAAGCCGCCCAGGGACTTAATAGAACTCTTAATATTCGCTTCAGGATAGACCTCCTAAACGTTTTGTAAGGTATAGAAACTATTTCTCGCACATTTTCTTCATTTTCCATACCTTTTTCCTGATTAGGCCTGGAAAACTGATCAGACAATTTCAATCAATATTTTTCCAGATTTCAAGGTTCTCAACAAGCCTTGCAAATTATACACACCTTTGCTCTGAATGAGATTCCTTTAACCATTCCAAAATACATCGTGTATTGAACGCATTAACTGCCCTGTTTCTTTGAATCTTGGCTAACGTCAAGGAATTTTGGACGACCTCAATCATTCCAACTGAGCTGCCAGTGGAAAGACAGCCATACGGAATCATTCTTCAAGGCAAAGAATAAAAAGTACTGTAAATAAAGCCTGGAGGTTAGTGTGATGGACTCCAGTTTGACTAGTCCGGGTGGACCCCTGGATGCTGGGGTCATATAGTGTTTTTGTGTCACGGCCTCTCGATAGAGCCGTGATACTTTGTCATCACAAGACCATTCCGAAAACTCCCGATTGGTCGTCAATTTCCGTATAAGTGCTCACTATTCAGAACGCCGATTGGTCGAATCGTCGCCGATTCCCGTGTTACAATAAACGAGGCAGCGATCGACACCGATTACAAACGAAATGGGAATCGGCTAGCAATCGCCCCTTCGGATCAGCTCGTTGATAGACTGGGATGTTCGGGCTTAATTGATTAATTCAGAAAGGATCAAAGAAAACTGTGGGAATTATTGCCACTAAAAATGCCGAAAAACTTACCCTAAATCTAGACCTTCATTCTTCCAGATCCCGTCCATGATTTTAAACATTTGTAACGTTAACATGTCCTGACGGAGATCTGGGTAACAAAACGAAATAGACTGTATTTCAGATCGTCAAGTGTTAAATCTACTAACAATAGTCGGCAAGGACGTTTGCCTTCCCTCCATTAAATGCTTTAGGGACAACAGAATGTGTTTCACTCAATATTAGGAGATGGGACTGTAAGGAAAAGGTGCACACAACGGAAAGAGTCGTGAGACCCTGAGAAGTGTCCCAATTTATCACGACAGGGATTGACATCTCCTTCATAGGGTCGTAATGCAGAGTGAGTGTAGTGTGGCTATAGCCTTCAAGCAGCCTCTCCCTGCCGACTCACTGCCAGCTTGCAGCTCGCTCACGCGAATTTCACCAAACTCAGACAAAAAGTTTTTCAGGCTACAACGGGATTCGAACTCATGACCTTTGCTATATCGGTGTGTTGCTCTACCAACTGAGCTATTAAGCCTTGATCTGATGGAAGCAAGTCTTTATCCTCCGCGATACCGGTGAGCTGCTCTGCGAGCAGGCTAATAATATTGTAGGTTCCAATATCCTGGATATGTACTACATGGTGCAGTGAATATGTGAAAGACATACATGTATATGAAAACTGCAGTAAAAACATGAAATATAATCATGTGAAGATCACTCCACATGCTTACCGTCACCATTCTTGAATATAATGTTCACAATGTCTCCGAGCTCGTCCCAGTTTTTAAACACTAAGTACAGTGGCCGCATTTTGGAAGTCATAAACTTGCAACGTTCAACACTGGCAGATGAAGCAAGTCAGAATTTCACAATTAGGACATGTACCTCTCTCAATAAAGTTTGATGACTCCACAGAAATGTATCTAATAAGTCCTCTATCTAATACGTACTCCCTTCCAAGAAGCGCTCCTAATTGCGCCATCAGGGTACACTGACATTATCTAAGGTTCATCCATTCTTCTTTCTGAACTCCACACATCAAGCTGTATTTCAAAAGAACTTATCTTCTAAGTATTTTGACGGTTACTTTCACGTGAGGGTACAAACTTCCGGCTCACTTTCTTCTACTCCTTCATATGTTATTCTCAAAAAAGAAATAAGCGACCCATTCCTCAGTAAGTCCCGTCTTCTATAAGCACCCTTCATTGAACTCCCCCCCCCACCCCCCCAAAAAAAAAAAGAAAGAGCACCACATGTGCGCTTAATCAAATCAATACAGTGATTGAAACCCAACCTATAGAGCATGGTTTCGAAACAGAAACTTCCAAACAAGAAAATTTTTACATTTTGCCTTTTATAGCACAACTTACAGTGCACGCTGTGATTGGTAAATTTAGTGTTTACAACAGCGTTTACTGTTTACCCATGGGTGGACACTGACATATGCCTTCCACTTGAGCGGACGCACAGCTGTGACATGACATGGTGCAAGCAATCAATGCAGAAAAAAGAAAGTGCCACTACTTCACAAGTGTTTTTATACCTTTCTACTAGAGTACATCCCTCCAGAGTACTGAAGGATTGTTAACTGTATGCCACATCTTTATGTTATGCTATAAAAACAAATTAATGGATGCCACAGCTCTGCACTGTTGAGTTATGGATGCACTTGAAAGGTTTGCTAAGCATTCAAGAAGATTTAGTCACTAATCGGTTTTTTTGAACAACCGGGGCCAGATTTATAGTATAGCTTAGTGAACAAGATACAGGGTAACAAAGCTAGAGTCACTCTTGACCATCACTTTGAGTGACTCGTATGCTTCTTGCATGCTTAGCAACCTCCTACGTGCATCCACAACTCAACATTGCATGCTATGAGCATTTATGTTCCCATTATATCTGGTTGCATTGGAGGTGCGGTGGCCTAATGGTTAGCGTGAAGGACTCCGGTCTGAGTTCAAGCCCTGGCCGGGGTCATTGTGTTGTGTTTTTGAGCAAGACACTTTACTCTCATAGCGAGTCTCTTCACCCAGGTGTATAAATGGGTACCAGCGAATTTAGTGTTGGGGGGGGGGGGGGGGGGGGGGGGTAACCCTGTGATGGACTAGTATTCCATCCAGGGGGGAGTAGAAATACTCCTGGCTGCTTAATGATACGGAAAGTAGGATAAGCTCTGGCGGTATGGGACACTTGGCTTGATGCAGACATTACCTACCTACATTTGGTTGTGAAACTAAAACTTAAGCATGCATAACAAGAGTGAAATC
Organism: Meandrina meandrites; assembly: GCA_963693305.1. Lineage (NCBI taxonomy): Eukaryota > Metazoa > Cnidaria > Anthozoa > Scleractinia > Meandrinidae > Meandrina > Meandrina meandrites. Next base: position 30,786,163 of record OY855906.1, read on the forward strand.
TCATACCTTAACTCTCGCAGCTTGTAACTTGGATCAAGAGGAGAGTTGAGTTTAGACAGTGCTCCCTGATACGTTTTCTGTTGAAGAAGTTCCCTCATTGTTGCCAAACCTTTGTCCCTTCTGTCCTGAAAATGGTGGGGAGAAAAAATGAATTAGTGACACATTTAAGTATACTGTATTTTCTTGATTATACTCTGGGACTCTGATAAACACTGGTTCTCCAATGACAGTGTGAATATAAGCCCCTCATTCATTCAGATATGTCCAGGATTAAATGGTAATGAGATTCATGCTCCTCATGATAGGCATCACAGAGTGTCCTTCAAAATTCTGTCCATTATATAAATTAAACAAGTCATATATGAAATACTTATAAAAAAACCCTTAATGAGTTCAATCAAACCACAGGACTGGAGTCAAACAAACCCCAGGGGTGAGAAAATAATTATATATATCATAGAAAGATCAAATATCTCAAATACTCTGAAAAATTAGTTCTCATGTCAAGCCAAAATGAGCGAAACCCAGTTTCCACAGCATACTATACTGCTACTATACTGAAAAAAAAAAAATTAAAAAAATAGAAAAAAAATTAGGCTATCTAAGATTACACCTCAGCATTGTTTATTGCCCCCGCAATAACTGAGTTGATTGTCTTGCCTGAAGAGCAACACAATGAACCTAGTCAGCTCTCTAACTCTGACCACTCTATCAAAAGTTTGACATACTAATCATTGAGGCCTGCCCAACCCACATGCCAGTCACAACAAGGTTACTCTCAACCTCATCCCCATGGTCTCTCTCTCCTGCCCCTCCTGCCCTCTGCCACCCCCCCCCCCCCCCCCCCCCCCCCCCACCAGAGCGAGAGAAGGCGAACAAGGTTGGGTTACTGTAATATAAATTAGTTTATATAATGTTTTCCAACCATGTGAGCATTCTTTAAAATAAAATTAAAAAAATGTATTGAAGCACAAAAAAAGGTTTCGTTGTTCTTTGGAATGCAAACAGTACTAAAGAAAAATATGAAAAATATTGATACCCTGTCCATAAGCTGCAGTAACTCAGTGATTGCTTTCATCTTGCCAAGAGCCTGCGCCTGAAAAAATACATTTTGTGAATCAACACCCAGGTCTACCTTTCAATAATTTGTAAATTTGACACCAACTGTAATCCACAATAGAAGTGTTGGAATAAAGTTTTTCTTTCTCTTTACAAGTTTTCCTCCTCCCTCTTGCCTTCTTAATAATGTTGTGATCTCTGCCTGCAAGATTGTCTTTTACTCAACATCAGACAGAATCCAAGTCTGCGTCGCACCAAGTGGCCCATACCGCCGTAACTTATCCTGGTTTCCATAGCATTAAGCAACTAGGAGTATTTCTACTCCCCCCTGGAATGGATTCTAGTCCATCGCAGGGTTTAACCCCGCAGCATTATTTTGCTGGTACCCATTTATACCTCTGGGTGGAGAGAAGAACTATAAGAGTGAAGTGTCTTGCTTAAGACCACAATAACAATGACCACAACACAATGACCCTGGCCAGGGCTTGAACCCAGACCGTTCGATCCGGAGTCCACTGCACTAACCATTAGGCCACCATGCCTCCCATACATCAGACAGAAGAGGAATCCATTTTTTGACAGAATACTGGTACTAACCTGGCGCTGCAGGCTTTTCATGTGTGATGGTGCACCACGGCAATATGCCTCTAACATCAGACCAAACCTGACTGACACTTCAGGGTTCTCCATTTCAGCCCTGATGAGTCAAATAACAACAGCAGCTATACTGTAACTTCCTTGTACAATGTGGTGTTATACCAGCCAGGGCACAGTTGTTCAAGGAGTCAATAACGCTATCTGCCAGATAAATCACTATCCAGTGGATAGCATAGTTTGTTTTATTAGCAACTATCCACTGGATAGTGATTTATCTGGTGTGAAGTGTTATCCACCCCTTGAACAACTGGGCACAGGTCATACAAAAACAAGTCAAACCTGATTATTTCTGATTATTGACTAAACCCAAATTCTCCTCAAAAACATTATGCAGAATGTACAAGAATCAGAAACGAAAATGTTACTTAAGAAATAGAAAACATGTACCATGTTTCTATCGAGTTATAGAAACATAAGTGAAAGTTTGGGAGAACGAGAAAATTAATGCTGTGGGAACACGAGCCGATAGGCAAGTGTTTCCAAAGCTTTTTCGAGTTCTCCCAAACTTTCACGAGTGTTTCTATAACTCGATAGAAACATGAAAAACATGTTTTCTATTTCTTTTAGAAAACACCGCGACAAAAACAACTTGTTAACTTTGACTATCAAAATGTAAATTCTCTTTGCTCGTGCCATCATCACGTCAACTGCTCATGCTAGTTCTGTGTTTCTATCAAGTTATAGAAACACGATTTTTAACCAATCAGCGCGCATATTTTCTTAGGACTGTTTTCTAATAACAATTAAAACATGTACATATACAAAAAGATGCAAGAAGTTGTCCCTTACAAGAGATCAACCCTTACAAGAAGTGGACCCTTACAATGGTGTCCCCAACAAAAGGTAGTCCCTAACAAGTGGTGAATCCTTGCAAGTGGTGGGCCCTTACAAGGTGGTTCCTTGCAAGTGGAAGTCCCTAACAACAAGGGGTCTCTTGCAAGTGGTGATCCCTTACAGGAGGTTGTCTCTTAAAGAGGTGGTCCCTTAAAGAGATGGACCCTTACAAGAGGTGGTCACTTACAAGAGACAGTCCCTTAAAGAGATGGTCCCTTACAAGAAATGTACCCTTACAAGATGTGGTCTCTTGCAAGAGGTGGTCTCTTGCAAGTGGTGGTCCTTAGCAAGTGGTAGACCCTTGCAAGTGATGGTCCCTTACAAGACGTGGTCCCTTACAAGAGCTGACAGTCCCTTGCAAGCATTGGTTCCTTGTGAGTGGTGGGCCATTACAAGAGGTGATTCTTTACCAGATGTGGACCCTTACAAGAGGTGGTTCCCTGTAAGTGGTGGACCCTAACAAGAGGTGATCCCTAACAAGGGGTGCTCCCTTACAAGAAGTGGTCCCTTAAAGAGATGGACCCTTACAAGAGGTGGTGCCTTGCAAGTGGTGGTCCATAACAAGAGGTGGTCCCTTATAAACGTTTGTTCCCTGCAAGTGGTGGGCCCTTACAAGAGGTGATCCTTTACCAGATGTGGACCCTTACAAGGGGCGGTCCCTTACAAGAGGTGGTTCCCTGCAAGTGGTGGACCCTTACAAGAAGTGGTCCTTAAAAGAGATGGACCCTTTCAAGAGGTGGTGCCTTGCAAGTGGTGGTCCCTAACAAGAGGTGGTCCCTTGTAAGTGGTGGTCACCTACAAGAGGTGGTCCCTTAGGGAGATGGACTGTTACAAGAGGTGAAGCCTTGCAAGTAGTGGTCCCTCAAGTGATGGACCCTAACAAGTGGTGGTCCCTTACAAGAGATGGTCCCTTACAAAAAGTGGTCCCTTAAAAGAGTTGTCCCTCACAACTGGTGGAGCCGGGCTGAAAGTCTTGGTCCCTTACAAAAAGTGGTACCCTTACAAGAGGTGGCATTGCAAGAGGTGTCCCGTGCAAAAAGTACCCTCTTTCAAGGGGTGGCCACTTACAAGAGGTGATAGCTTGGGAGGCACAAAGTTATCTAATGAACCCCGAAATAACAAATAATTCCTTCAAAATGTTTGGTGGCAGAAAAACTGTAAACCAAACCATGCATGTTACAAGGTGGGATGATGCTCTATCTTGGTGTATTAGAAAGAAAGCTTTGAGCAGAGCAAAGTAAATAGATAGGGCAGAGAGATCATTATACCTGAGAAACCAAAACAATTGGTGTCCAAAGCGCTGATTCTTCAAAGCTCTTCTTAGTAAAAATGCCGTCAGGTCATTATCTAGGTATGATTCATACTTCAAAACCTGCAGATACAGCAACAGACACATTCACCACAAAACGGTTTATATTGACACTGAACAATAACATCTCAGTGACACAACAAATTTAAGGGTAGTGCATCTCTTGTATCCCTGAACTGAGCCTGAGATGAGCAGGTTCTTGTAACTTGGTAATCAAACACATGTACAGGTGATGATGCTGAGAGAGCTAGTCGGTGAGCAAAGCGAGCTGCTTTACCACTTGTGCGTAAATATTTCCAAAAGCTAGCCTGAGTTTCATTTTCTTGGGAGTGGAACGTTATTGTTGTCATTGCGATCAAAATAAATTCAAACAAATAAATTCAACTCGATTCAAAGAGCAGGATGTAAGGTATTGTTACCTGGACTAACTGAAGAAGGTACTGTGAGATTTCCGTGTCACTACAAAAACAAATTTGAAGTGCAACAGTTCTTAATTTTGTAAGAAGTAATACTGACAATGGTTCTGTTCCACAAGATATCCATACTTGACTGCCCAACAAGGGCTTTTTGGTTTGAACCTCTCCTCCTTGCTGGAAATTCCAGGTTAGCTTCATACTTTCCCTAAACTGTTTTGGTCTTTAAGCCCCCCACCCCACCCCCCAGAATTTCCAATAATCCTCCAAGGGGAGGGTACAGATATTTTCTGGAACCACATGCAGTTTATGACAAAGATGTAAAATTTGATGAGGTACATTGCAACTAGGCTAAGTAAGCAGCCTCAAGAGATGAGTTAACGGTATGACCGGTATGACATTGGAACCAGATACATCCTGTGCAAAATATTGAAGACTAAAAAATCCACCAATCATAGGTGTAACCAGTTGATGTTATTGTTGACAGATTATCAGTATGCCACAGTTGAAACATCAACATTCACATGTAAGTGACTACAAGTAATAACAATTAACTTTTAATCATTGGGTGAAACACAATTACTGGCAGCTGAGTAGTTTACATACCTTGTCAGTGGTGGAGCCAGGGGAGGGGTCAGGGGGGCCCAGCCAACCACCCCCCCACCCAGCTTATTTTTGTAAAAAAAAGATTTTTTTCAAAAAGAAGCCTGAATTCAAAATTCATAGACAAGCCTTCAAAAGTGCCCCCCCCCCCCTCCCCCAGCTGAAGTTCTGGATCTGCCACTGATTGTGTATATGAAACCATGAGACAAACAAATAAAGCATTAAACTAACATGATTCAAACTAACTATATTTTGTATATTTGCATTTATGACTAGAGGGTGGAAAGAACTGATGGTTCAAAAAAATACAAACCTCATGTTTTCAATACACTGCACGGCAATCTTCCTCACTTCTTGGTCAGCGTATGTGTAATCCAACAGTTCTAAAGCCTGCTCTGGCTCTAGTCTGGGCCATGTTTGAAGCAGAATTTGCATCTGAAAACATATATTGCAACTTAAGTTATAAAATTTGTTCAACAGAGAAACGTTAAGTTCACACTTTTATACTTAGTAATACTAAAACTCTCCCAAGAAAGGAAGCAGAGATCAAGGAGATCCACAAAATTAGTCTCAAGCTAATTGCTATTTTTTAGTTTGAATTTATAATACTTACATTATTACCGATTTCCCCTGTTTTTACATTTTTATCTTAAATTTATACTTACAAAAATATAGTGTTGGGACAAGCTGGCATTATTCTCAGGTTCAACGTTGATAAATAAATACTAACAGTACAAGCCTATCACGGTCTGCCGCCCAGGATTAGGGCAGTAAAATATAAAAGTAAGAAAAATTCATAGGATTGCAGTATACCAAAGAAACATCCTCCTTGCAGTTCCATTTCACACAGCACAACAGTTTCGCTAGAGCATCTGGGAAATGTTCTCGGCAGTCAATTCTGTAACAACAAAGACAGTTCATGTTTCTTGAAACCACGGCAAAAGCAGCAATAAAAAATTATGTTAAGTCGAGCATGCAATCTTCACACATTTCACCAAGTGCATTAATTTATTATTGTACTTGTGTGACTGTGTGTGAATATTACTCAGTGATGAAGCTAAGGGCTAAGCTCAAAAGGTTTGATTTCATCTTCATCTAGTACTTAACATTATTTTCCTTTACAATACCCTTGTTTGATTAACATAATGCTACACAGTATTTGAACTTTTGTTCTTGTGATCAATGTTTTTACTCGGCAGATGTCTGTAAAATTGTCGGCTTTTTCACTTTTGCCGCACAGAATGATATTGTCATACACAACCAGCCACAAAAAAACAGCTACATTGACCCAGTTGTTTTCCAGCATCAGGGACCCCTGCCGATAAAATACCATTATGCTCTATCTCTGATTCTATTGAGCAACAAAATATGGAACTTTTGATAGCCAATCCAGTGACAAATTCTTGCTGTCATCCAGAGAGTGTCTGGTTTGGAAAACTGAATATACAATTCCAGAAAATATCCATACCCACCCCATGGAAGGTCAATGGAAATTCCGAGGGGGTGGAGGGTCTCAAAGAAAAAATTTTAAAAGGAAAGTATGGGGCTTAAGTGGAAATTCTAGAGGCATGGGGGGTTTGAAACCAAACAACCTTCTGTGTGAGGGGTATGGATATTTTCCGGAACAACACAAGGCAATCTACATGTACTTTTTTGTATAGTCGACTTAATCTTGTCAATTTAGGGTGTTGACATTAAAATTGGGAAAATAATAACTTACAGTGATTTAACAAAAGAACAAAAGAACAAGAAGACAAACCTCCGTTCCCAAACCAGCTCCTTTTCTTGTTCAAAGATTGGGGCCAAGGGCTCACGGTTTACAATCTGCCGCAATTGCTCAGTCAATGATTTATGTGTTTTTTCCTGTATAAATGATAAATTTGTTGATCAAGTCATGTAATAAATCTATTTATTACCGGTAACTAACCTTGTTCAGGACCAAACTGGAAGCAGATACCCTGTCTTAGGTCATTACAAAGAACATTAAATAGAAAAGAGCATTATTATTGTTAAATGGCACTCCAGTTAGTTAAAGCAACCCTCCTTAGTGGCCATTTGGCCACTGACTGCTCAAGTTTGGTCGCCAGTGAAAAATGTTAGTCGCTAAATTAAGCTCACGCTTTCAATCTTTCTTCTCAAGTCGCCAGGCTGGTAACTTCAGTTCTAATTTAGTCGCCAGCTCCAAAATTTTAGTTACCATGGCGACTAAAATGGTCTTAACTTGGAGGGTTGTTAGATAGCTTGCAGTTACCTTATTATTGGGATTATAGGTTACTGGTAGGCCTCACTGCCTCCCCTGTCAGATATTGCTGCACTCAGCCCATATTGTCAAAACCTAGGGCGATTAGTACATGTACCTTCCCAGTATAGCCCTTATGCTTGGTTACAAATTAAAACAAATAAAATAAAACTTACAAAAATTTTAGTGTCTGTGACTCCTGCTGCTAATTCAGCAATCTGGGCATACATGTAAAAAAAAAAGAACACAGAATCCCTTTCAGGCCCATGCTTAGTGGTCTCAAAATGTTTAGAAGTAGGTATCAGCAACAGGAAAAGTAGACGGCTGTGATAAGTTATCTTGTTTGTCCTGAGGTGGTTGCTATGACCAGAGTAACTAGGGGCATGTAATCAACTAGCCGGCGGAACTCCGGCAGTGGCCGGCTTGTTTTGAAAGCCCTCAGCATGCTTGAAATGTTAATTCTTCTTACACTTTAGTACACATATCTTTTAATTCACAAGTCAGAGAATTTGGTGTTACATCAAGACAATGTTTCCTTAATCACTACCATATTATAGTGTGATGAAAAATCCATTAACAATTTGTGAAAAGCCATTAACCCATTTTTAATGGCAATGAAAATGAAGATTGTCATGTGACAACAGACAACATTTATTATACACAGGTCAGTATTTGCGGCACATATATAGCATTTCAGAGAAAGAGAGTGTGGGCATGGTTAACCAAGTAGTTTTATAAGAGAATCTTGGAAAGGGTATTAAATTTCACATAATTAAATTTCACCATTTTTGCAATATTAGCATGAGGTAGCATATTTTGAGTATCAAACTATTGCTTGTGTTGAGCTCAATTTAACATCAATTTGAAACAAGTTTAAGTCTGTACCTTACAGACAACAATTCACACCAGTTATGGCTAAACAATTTCATTATAAACATCCTACAGTGAACTACATGAAAAGTAAGGCACAAGATTCAAAGTGACCAAATGATCGAATGTTTGAATCAACTGCACTCCATGATGATGACAAATCCAGAATAAGCGATAAGATGAAAATTTACTGTTCATTTGTCACAAGCATGGGCCAAAGAAAAAATCTGAGTCTACGATCAAACCCACAGCCTCCCAGATACTGGTTATTGAGAATACACTGTATCCCAGCTACCACATACATACAGAAGACACTTGAACTTCTTACCGTATCGAATGATGGATATACAACAGAATGGCTGTACCTCGGAAACTGAATGTTGAGTGAGACAGAGGTTGCAGTGTTGATGTTCGATACAACTGTACCAACTGGATTGAGTTGATCTGCCATTGTTTCAGGCACTGGCCACATGAAGAGCTTCAATGGACCCTGCCGCAACTTACCCTGATAATCAAACAGGGTTGTGTTCACCCATGCTACAGGAATGGTTTCCTAGAAAGATCAAAGAAACACGTTTTCATTTGGCATTTGACTCAAAAGAAACAAATCAACTGTCCACTGTGATCTTTATGAGGATCACAAAAATTATACAACTTAAGGAGGCTCACAACAGTTTTCCAGCACTTCCCAGCTTATACTTTGATGGGTCTGTACTACAAATCTTTATCAGTTGCTGCTAGTCAAAAATGACATCAGACAAACAAATTTCCAGTTACTGCTAAAAAAGTGATGTTCATTTTCACAATGTCACTGGTTACCATAGCAACATTTTAACCCGGGGTTTAATTTGACTAGTGACCAGTCTAGTGTTTCGGGCTATTTTGTTACTGTCGTGAGCGACACAGCCTATATGGCAGCTATTTTGAACAGATTTTTTTATTTTCAGAAGCGGCTAGTTGGTGGGGATATGCGAGGTATCAGCAAGATGTTTTCAGAGAAACATTCGTGTGTCATTCACATGTGGATCCGAATGACAGCCGAAACTATTTTTGTGGGTGAAATTCGAGCTTATTTCAACACGGGTCGAACGCTAGAAGCGACTGAAGTGTCCCATGTACCTTGTCATATTATTATACACGGTAACAGTAGCTAATAGTAAATAGATGTAAAATAGCTCCAAATTGCTTTCAAACACGCTGTAACGTTAGCCAACGACACCATGTTATGTTTCATCGACTTTATTTAGCAATTTCCCCTTTATTTATTGTTCAAATATTCCCCATTTAAAAACCCATACAAATTCTTATATAATGACCGTCATTGTAATATCTGCAAATATCATGCATGTTTGGTCTACCTGTGAGTAACCAATCCTTTACCCATGATGCAAAACATTGGTAATTTTTACCTCTCTAACCCTTCTTCTTGTTCTCTTTGTGGCACCATAAACACCATAAATAACAAGGCAAAGGCGAGCCATACGAGGAATGTCGGCCATTTTTAAATCAAAGAACAAGTACTCGTTCCAGGATGGATTGGCTCCACCCTCTGGTTTTGTGCTTGCAATGTCGCACAGTGCCTCTCCACCATGGTAAATACCTGCTCGCACACAAACCTAAACACATGAACAGGCAATATATATAATTATCAGCAATGATGTGAGATCACAGCATATCCTATTTTAATATGTATTCTAATTTAACTGCTCCACTTTTGTTTTTCTTAATGTCACTGCAGTTATGTTGTGAAACACACACCTGATGAGGTCATGCACGCTTTTACCACCCCACAAAAATAATAGTGTAAAAATATAGTGGTGTAAAAACCATGTGCTCGATCAAAAACATCTTACTGCGTTAAGGAGCATTACTGTTTTCAAGAGGACACAAATGCAAGTTTCTTTTATTTCACTCCGGATCCTCTCCCTATTAGATTTTCCGTTTATTTATTGTAATCTCTGCGGGACATTGGGATTTTTAGTACAGCAGCATTTGTCAATTTTTCCTGCAGTATTGCAGTATTCTCCAGACACGTGGAATACATATTCTTAGTCTTTTGGTCAATTATGATAATCTGAGTAAAAAATTATTAATATCCTTCATATATTTTTTTATCATTTATGGCATCTGGTCATAACAGAAACAAACTGAAACAGTCTTATTCTGCAACACAATTTAAGATGTACATGTAACATGTTTAAAATCACTAATAGTACTGTGAATGGTATTAGTTAGTCTACAATTTCATTGTTTAATCAACCATTGTTTCACCCCCAATGTCCTCTTCAAGCAATTACCTTTTAATGATGCACTACCTGATGTGACTGTGACTGTGTTTCTTAAGCCCACCCCACACACTACCCGATTTCTTGTCGGCCGTCAAAAAATCTTCATTTGTCAGTTAGTGTGCGGTGAATGCATACAAGTCTACGACTTCTATGCCTTGTCGAGCAATATCTGTCAGTGCTTAAGATCTCAAAATGTCTTGTCGGGCCTTGTCCACTAGTGTGCAGTGGACCAAGATATTTTGTCTGGACTTGGTTGCATTGTAATAGGCCATTTGCATTATGACGTCAAACGCGCAAAGATTCCGGGTAGTTGTAGTAAAGTTCACGCCATAGGCATACGGGCAATTTTTTACCAGGGGGGCGGTGAACCATTTACCCAAAAAATTCTCGCAAGTTGCCCAAATTTTTACGAAAAAGTCCAAAAGAAACGAGGGTCTTATACGATGCTCTAACATAGGCCTACTTACGAAGTGAAAATATTCTTACAAATGAATCTATCATATGAGCTCATAAAACACGTTAAAAGAAATAGCTGTCTCGGCCATTTCGACGGCCAAAGATATCAATGATACGATCCATGTCATTGTTGACTACAGAGTTGGCATATGCCCTTTCAATGTTAATAAGTGCGATGAACATTACTGACACGTTGTTGCCCCATGGTGCTGCGCAGGTAAGTTCTCAATCTGCACAACGCACTGAATGATCGTTCGGCTGAACACGATGTAGCAGGTATCACTGCAAGGATATGTACTACATTAATAACCAGAAACTCATCACGTGCTGGGCAACCACTGTCTCGTGTGAATTTAACTGGCTTTACCACGCCGATTTCAGGTTAAAATAGAAAATATCTATCTCTTCAAAAAACAAAAACATGGAAACTTCCTTTAAAACTGGCTTTGCCCAAATTTCTTTTGCTGCCCAAAAAATCTGAGTTGCCCAAAATTTGGGGGGGGGGGGGGGGGGGGGCTGCAGCCCTCCCAGCGCCCCCGGCCCGTACGCCTATGGTTCACGCCACATAACAGCAAACAAGTTTTGCCGATTGTGAGTTTTTTTTTTGCTTAGGACTCACCGAACTGGTTTAAAGAGGTCTAAAAATGCAAATAAATATAGGCTTTTACAGGAAAGCCACCTAAGTCTATGTTTTACTGCAGGATGAAACATTGCAGGCTGTTATCGTGGCAGAGGTTCCTAGCTACCTTGATATTTCGCGCAATTTTTCTTACTTTCAACGGATGCGCACGCTGGTTAAATTTCTCCACCAAATGACGAATTCAGTTGCACGAGCAAAGCCTTTTCAAGGTAATAAAAAGTATGAAAATTGTGTACAATTTTACAATTTGACGCGAGTAACAAAAAGGAATGTTGCCCTACAATGAATCAATGTCAAAATGTAATCATATCTTGCCCATTTATGCGCTCGTTTAAACGTTATTTCCATATTTCGAATTGATAATTTCGTCATTCGTTTTTCAGTGATTTACCATTTTCGTTGTTTTTTTTGGCGTGAACTTTACTACAACTACCAGAAGTCTTTGCGCATTTGACGTAATAATGCAAACAGCCTATTGATGAGAAAGCGTTGTTGTAGTCACATAAGCAAGCACCATTTTCAAGAAGGCGGTTGTTGAACAGGAGTAAGACAAAAAATCAGCAACGAGTGTGCGGCAAGCTGATGGCCCAACAAATTTTGGCCTGATTTGACTCCGATAAAAAACCCCCCTGCAGTCCCACGATGAAAAAATCGGCTAGTGTGCAGCAGGCTTTAAAATGATACAAAAACTGCATACCTTTATCAAGTCACCTGCATTGACATTAGCTGCAGAATCAACCTTGATCTGCAAATGGGTCTCAATATCCCACAGTGACAATCTTGCTGACTGTGGCTTTGGGGGAAGCCACGGCACTGTCCCTCCTTGAACTCTGGTACCTCTTCCACTGACATCAAGTATTTCCACTTGAAGTGAGCAACGAGGTACAAGTGATAGCATCGGGCTTACATCTCTCAATATACAGGCACGAATGTACTGCAGAAATGAAACAGGAAACAAAATGTGTATTACTGACAGTCAACTTCTTTGTTGCAACCAGCTTAGAAGCCTACAGCTCCTTGTAAACAAGATTTGTATTGACAATACCCAGTCACAACCCAGATATCTGAAACTTTAATAATCCTTCAAAAGAGAGCTATGTGCACTATAACTTTTTCAAAATAAGAATATTGATTTTTGAGGAACTATAGGTTCTTAAAGTACCTACGAAGTAAAAATTAATTGCAGCTTATTTGAAAGGCTTTTCGAAATACAGATAAATGGTGTTTTCCCTTTAGAAAGATATTCTTTTGTTTGAAAGATATTCAAGTTTTTGCAAAATGAAGAAAGTGATTAAAGGTAGATTACAAAATCAAGGATTCCTCTGAAAATATAAAAGTGATATTTTTGAAACTTCGCATCAATAGTGGCCTTCCTCGCAGATGCAAGATGGCTTGTATTATGATGTAACCGTGGCAACAATCTTGGTTCCGGTCTCTTTTCTATTTTCTATAGCTACATTCTTTCATACTTACCGGTACATGTATCTAGTGCCACCCCTATGGAAATTCCACATTTCCTTAAAGCTGTTGGCCTTGAGTCCCCCCTCCCCACCCCCAGGAATTTCCAATCGCTTCTGTCAGGGGAGTATGGACATTTACACTTCCTGGTCTGCCTTGTACTGCAGTGCTCCGAGTTAGGGAAGGATATCCTTATAGCTCCATGCATAATTATGGATACAATATCTCCATACTATCCTTCCGATGCAAATGGCAGCCGTGAATATAATGAGACCCACAGAATTGCAAGTATGTAGAATCAAGTATGGTGTTAAAAAAGGGATTTTGCATGGTATGTCTTGCTAATAATTCCCTTTCTTCCATCCAATTAAATTAAAATAACCTGTATACCTTGTACTGCAATAACAGATAATTTCCCAACAAAAAGGAAAAGATTTTAATATACCGGTACCTGTAGCACCAGGGGCGGATCCAGGATTTTTCTTAAGAGGGGATACACATCCAGGATTTTTCTTAGGGAGGCCCAGGGTGCACAGTTTTTTTTTTTGCAGAATACTGGTTGTATTAGAAAGCCGCCCAGTCATCTCAGCAGGTGGGGGGAAGGGGGTGCACACCCCCTGCACCCTTCCCCTAGATCCGCCCCTGAGCACCATACCTAAACCGCCTGGGATCTGCATGGGATTACCGTTAAGTATTTTTAACCGCGCGGCCATGGGCTGAGCGTGGTTCTTGCTCTGCACACGATTTTTTTGTTGTTGTTGGTGACCAGACCCAAACCTCCACTAAGCCAATTCATGACTGGGACTTTGAAATTACGCAACCTGTGATGTTTATTCGCCAAAAGCTGTTGAAACATTAATGTAGGGAAAATGTTACAGATATTGTTTTCTTTATTATGTATAAAGTATATTTTCTTTTGGTTTTATCGAAGCGTTAGATTTGAAGTGAATATTGAATGCACTAAAAAAAGGTATTATGTCAGCCATGGAATGCTCTGATGTTGCAGCTCTCACTTTTGCTTAACATGACAAATAAGATTGTGCTCTTTTCACACGTTTATTTCGTCAGAAGCGATGGTCTTTAATTTATTTGCAATTTTGTGAGTATTTTTTTGAGGGTCTAGGCAATAAAGGTGGATTCTTTGGCTGTTTCTTCAAAGCTAATTCAGGGATTTGAAGGAAAATAAAATATTTCCCAAGGTAAACAACTGAGTGTGCCCGAACATGCAGGGGTTACGTCATTAGTACGGAAAAACCCACCAAGCTTAAGATAGCCGCGGGCATAACATAAACCTCGGATTGTGTGACTCGTGTGACTATATTGTTAGTCCTTTACTCATAGTGCAAACAAATTAAGTTTAACCGTGATTTTGAGAAAGAAAGCTGTCAATTAGCAAAAAAATTCCGCGCAGGTTTTAAGTTGCTGGCAACTTCTTGATTATTCATTTTTTTGTCGGTGACCAGACGCAAGCCTCCACTTGGCCAAATCATGACTGGGACTTTGAATCATGCAACCTGCGATGTTTATTCCCCAAAAGCTGTTGAAACATTAATGTACGGAAAATGTTACGGATGTTGTTTCCTTTGTTGTGTATAAAATATCTTTTCTTTTTGTTTCATCCAAACCTTGGATTTAAAGCGAATATTGAATACAGTAAATAAAGGTATTACGTCAGCCATGGAATGCGCTGACATTGCAGCTTTCACTTTTAAAACGTAACAAATAAGATCATGCTTACCATTCTCATTCCCAGAGGCCCGCGATGCTTCTGGTCTGCGCCAGGAATCGAGACCTCTGGCCGCTCCCAATTTCTGCGCAGAGTACTCGTTCTGTGTTTTTCAGCCAATCAGATTTGTTAGATTTGACAATGAGTCAGTGAATTGCAGACTTCCGGTTTTGGAAACAGCCAGAGGTCTCAATTCATGCAGACCAGAAGGACCGCGGCCTCTGGGAACGAGAATGCGTGCTTACTTAAGGTGGCTCATAACAGTTTAGTCAGAATTGGACATGCCCATTTTAGGTGTTCTATTCCTGCTATACCAATAATTTTTTGGAAAAATCTTTTAGTACAAACGTTTACAAGTTTTACCAGTGAACAAATTGACGTCACTGTGACGTCAAAAATTGTTGCTATGGCAACGTCATATGAGGTCAAAGATACCCTATTTTGGACCTTTTGAAGCTAATAACTCAAAAACTACTCGGTGAAAGTTCTTGTTTTTGATATATTTTTATCCAAATTTTTAACAAATTCTGTAGGTAGGATTCGAAGCTACCAGTACGTCATTTTTTCACTAATTTACTGGGGGCGGTAAGGTGGCTCTGAACCCTACCTACAGGATTATTTTTAACATTGTTAGATTGTTTGTTTTGCCCAGCAGGCAAACATATATGTAAAACAAAAACTTCCACTGTCTAGTTTTTAAGTTATTAGCCTCAAACGGTAAATAAACGGCACGCGATGCATGCAGAAGCGATGACGTTTCACAAGGGGTCTTTGATAATTTTCAGGACATTTGTCAAAACATTAGGGTAAATAAAAGTAACTGACAACTTCTGTGCTGAATGATTGTTCAACAAAAATTGCGTTATCTTGGCGTGACATACGATATACGATGAAAGGTCAAACGCTGTCTAAAATTGTTTACACCTTTTGTTTTAACGAATGGAGAGATTTCTGTTTACTAAATCTTATAGAACGCATCAAATATAATTTGTTTCTTTCGTTTATGCTTTATATTAGTCCTTTCTAACGGCCCAGGAGTAGTTTGCTTTGAGTTCTATGCGACGATTTCTGGTTGAGTTGACTTGATTTCTTTTCCCAGTATTCGGTTCTACAGATCGGTTAATCACAACAGGCAACAGACAACAACAGATCCTGTCCACTCGCACGGCGAGATTAATCGATCACGTCATCGTCATCGCTTAAAAAAAGGTTTACAATGGCTCACCTTTTCAGCAGATGTTTCAAAACTGCTAATAATCGGTTGCTTCGTCTGCAGTCACGACAGACATCACTTCTTAACTTTATGCCAAATTTATTCGATAACTGATAAAGTGCAACACTCACTCCAGACTCGAAATCTCAATTTAACAGCTACAAATGAAATAAGGTTTGCCGATCGGTGATGATACAAGCTGCAAAAAAATATCTTCCTTTGCCAAAAAACAAGATGGCGGATCTCAAAAAGAATACAAACAATGCACCTAGTTCCCATTACTCTTCGGTTCAATTCAGGGAGTAATTATCACACCAAAAATTCCATAAATTCCATCGCTTTTTCGCTTTACAGCATTAACCGATGACAATGACGTCATCGCTTAAAAATAAGGTATCTTTGACCTCATATGACGTTGCCATGGCAACAACATTGCAATGACAATTTGTTCATTGGTAAAACCTTTTCAAAGTTGTACTAAAAGTTCAACCTCAATGTTATTGGTGTAGCTGCAATAGAATACCAAAGACAGGAATATCTAAACCCCTTCGAGCCACCTTAATCACTTCACCAGAGGTGATACCTAATATGCATAATTAAGTGCGGGCTGAGCATAATTAATTACAGAGTTATACGAAAATTCTACCAGATATTCTACTGAAAGATCCCTTCCTCCCATCCAAACAAGCCAGCTACTTACCGTGTACTGCAGTAACGAATAACTCCCCAACAAATAGCTCTCTTGTCCAACAATCTTCAACACATAATCTTCTGTCGAGTTATCCGGCACCAAATCTCTCATGATTTCACTTCGCGCCTTTAACACCAGCACCAGGAGCTCTTCTGGAAATGCATCTGCGGGCACATCTCGTAATGAAACTCGATTGTTCTCGATGACCACATTGACTGAGAAATGCCTGTTTTTCATTACATTATTATTGATATGCGAAGGAGGGTCAGTGCTTTCCACCTCGGGAGGGTATGCGTACATCGCTCGTCCCATCCAATCCAACTGACGTCGCTCGCTGGCTATTTTCTCCGCAAACTGACGATACTTTCGACGGAAATCGTCCACTTCGGTGTTTTGCATTTGATCGAATTCATGCAAGCTCTTCCCGATGAGGTAGCCAATGTGAGAATTAAAGAGCTTCTCTTCGTTGTCGCCTTTTCTGCGGATCAGTTTCAACAAGGGTCTAAACGGACGGACGTCGATCAACTGGCGCGATTCGTCCAACAGTTCCTCGTGTTTCCCTTTCTGATTTACGCACACAAACACGTAGTTTTCTGCGTCTTTGAGCAAATTGAACAACGGATAATTGCTAGCTTCTTTCCATAATCGATTCTTGATCTCTGCCAGAGGTGCTTCGATGCGAACTTGCAGTTGAATCACGACTCCAGTTGGTAAAAAGCAATCGACGTTTACCAACGATGCAGGCTTGTAATCGTCCCAAAAGTTTCGTCGTGCTCCTGGAGGCATGTTTGATCTTGGCAAGAGGTGACTTCAAAGCTGCTCTTGCTGTAGAATAAAGCCAGCCATGTCCAATAGAAACCAAAAGACTGAAAAGATCGTTGCTAGCAACACGGAAATAGAATTAAGTCTTGGCTGAGTTGGCTCATTAACATAGCGAAAGTGATTCAATTAATGACCTGTAAAGTTAGTAAACTTGAGCCGAAACGTGAACGCTTTCACCTTTCGGGTCGATTGCTGAAACGCACTAAAACATACAGCCGCCATCTTTTCATACATTAGTTTCATACGTTTCATCATACATCTTTTCATACATTAGTTTCATACTGCGAGCGCAATCTGGGGAGAGTACCCCCCGGTTCCCCCCGGGGAGTGTGTCGGGGCTAGGCGCAAGGACTTGCCAAACGCTCATTTCAACGAGAATAGCCGATGTTTTCTATTTTTATTATAGTCATAGTCATAACTATGGGTGCTAGATTCAATTCACGATATGCACGGCCTACGCACCAATTTATGATGAGGAAGAAGAAATGAAGGATGAATGCCACGAACAGCTGCAAAAAGTAGTGGAAAGAACACCCAGGCATGACATACTAATCGTCATGGGGAACGCCAATGCCAAAGTAGGCGAAGACAATGAAGGATGGGAGAGAGCCATGGGAAGGCAAGGAATAGGAATTTGATGAATGAGAATAATGAGAGGCTGGTAGAATTCTGCGCATTGAACAGCCTTGTCGAGTGGACCTTGATCTCACCAAACGGCCGCGATCTTAACCAGATTGACCACATTAATTGAAGGTACAGGAGGTCTCTGCTCAACAACAGAGCGATGAGAGGGATGGATGCCAGCAACAACCATCGTCTCGTACTGGCAAGGGAGAAGCTGAAATTGTGCAGAACTAAGAGGGAGAGAAGGGGTAGGGAGGAAAGTGTATGGCACAATGAATCTCAGGGACCAAGAGCAGTTCTTCATTGAAGTCCGGAACAGATTTGAAGCATTGGCCAATAATGAGGACAACAGTAATGAGGATGACATTATTGAGCAAGGGTGGTTGCAGTTGAAGAATGTATATAACTAGAGTGCAGAGGCTGTCCTCGGAGAAAGGAGAAGGATCAAGTCTGACTAGGCGAGTGCCGAAACTAACAGGAGAATGGACGAGAGAAGGGGGATCAAAATGCAACTTGGGTGAGTCAGAGCTGAGCGATTGAAAGAGAAGAGTACGGGAGAAAGGATAAGGAGGTAAAAGCGAAGAAGCAGAAAATGCAGCTAGGGTCAACAACATCGATGGCCTCTACCGGCTGCCCAAGAAGACTGTCCAGGCAAAGAGAAGAACAATGAGCGACAAGTGTGGGAAGCTGCTAATGAATGAAGAAAAAATCCTTGAAAGATGGAAGGAGCATTTTGATGATGTGCTCAACGTAGACTCCGCAGGTACTGATATGCCAAACAACACTGGCCCTGTTGCTGCACATCAACTACCACAAATAACAACATCAGAAATACCAGATGCTGAGATAAGAGCTGCAATTTCACAACTGAAGAACAGGAATAGCACAGGAATGGACTCCATCAGTGCAGAAACGCTTAAGTGCACGCAAGACACCGCAATCAAGAAGCTCCATACACTCTTCAACAAGCTCATGGCGGAGCAGAAGGTCCCGACACTCTGAAAAAGATCGCTCATTGTGTAAATCCCGAAGAAAGGGAATTTGACCATATGTGCCAACTACTGTCTGTGGTATATCTTCCTTATCAATGCCATCGAAGATCTTCTGCAGAATTCTACTTGACAGAATTAACACGGGTGTAGAGGAGAAGGTTCCTGAAAAACAGGTTGGATTCAGACAAGGAAGGGGAACAATGGAACAGATATTCACACTCATATTCACCCATCACTGTTGAAGGCAACCAACTGGAAGACGTCGAAGCATTCCCAATCCCATACCTTGTTGCAGTGTTAGACAAGCAAGGTGGAACGGACGCAGACATCAAGCGTAGATTGGCCCCTGCAAGAAATACTTTTGCTACTCAACAGCCCCTATGGAAGTCATCAAAGTACAGCTCTGAAACTAAGCTGCGCATTTTTAATACCAATGTAGTGGCCGTCCTATTGCACGGGGCGAACTGCACTGGACTGGGCACCAGAAGGCAAAAGACTGAAAACGAGGCAGACCGCGAGTGACCTGGAGAAGAAGCGTGGAGCGGGAGCTGAAAGAGATGGGATGGAATTCATGGGCGGGCGCACCAGCAGCTGCGAAAGATGGAGAGGGGTGGAAAGCTATTTTGAATGGCCTCAAGCGTTCTCCGGGGCGCGAAGAGGTTTGAGTGGAGATAAAGAGTATTAGGCTCCTGGTTTCTTATCACCTTCCCGAAAACCCGAACATTTCTTGTGGAATGCCATCTACAACCTCAGTCACATTCGTATGTCAAAACAACCTTCCTCTGCAATGTCGGTCTATAAGACAGCATCATGCCGGAAAACCAAAGGGAGAGCCGTGCATATAAGCTTATGTATTCTGACCTGGGACCAAGCGTCTTGAAATTGTATATTAAATTTGAACATAAGACACAGAAAATCATGCGTCGATTCAAGAGCTAAGACTTAAGTTAATTAGACTTCTTTGAGATTTGACAAGCACACGGGTCGAACATAGAGACCCAAGAGTGGGCACTTCACAGAGGAACAGATTAATTTGCGAACTTTAAGCTGATTTCCTTTGCGTCAAGCCAGCTTGAACTTTAGCTGTTTAGGAAAGTTATCCAAGTTCTTTTGGCTAATAGCCATCACGTACGTATGATGAATGGGAAGTTGATTTGATTCAATTATAAATAAGCTTAGTACGACCAAGCGTTGAAAGATTGCGTTTCACAAAAGCGTGCGTGTCTTGTCATTTTTCCACGCGTCCATGTTCATGTATAGGACGAGTTATCTCCAAATTTTTTCATAGCAAGTATGTGCCATGTCATTTCCATGTTGATATCATGTATGAGACAAGTAATATCCTTGATAAATAAGCTTATTGATACCACACTGAGGAAGATAAGTCAGGTATCCCATAATGCCTCGTTTCGAACTATAATATCAACTGTTTTGATCACGTGACAGAATCATTTAATCATGGACGCTATGCAGGAGAGACAGGAGAAAGATTTCCTAGAAACTTCCTGGCTTACCTAATTACTAAGCGTCAAAGCATGTTTTGTAAAAAGCTTAGTCGTTTCGAGGTACAGGTTTGTTACCAATATGAATTTACTTGCCTTAGTTTTGGGTTCTGCTTCCGGTAGCTACTTTATATCTTCAAATAATGAAAGCCTGCCAAAGCCGCCGAGGTGCGAAATTCAACAAGAAGCACATGGCAGCTGCTGCACAAGTATAAACCGAAAATAGTGTCAGAAAAGGGAGTAACGCAGTTAAGCCCAGAAGGAGGATAAGGCTCGAAAAGCCGCTTTAAGGCTTACAATGTAACTTCTTTAAAAAATCCATCTGCTGTCATGACATGAAAAATATTTAGGACTTAAGTTGCTTAATTCTTACCGAATGCCGAATTTTATTGTCAACAGCAAACATTTCTCACCTCTTCTCACTTCTTTGTACCCTTCTATCTCACCAGACTGACTCTCTTTACATTTGTCTCGTGTAATGAGCAACCCTTTTTCTAAAATGCAGAATAGACCAAAATAACCGTAGCAATTTCAAAGCTTGGGCTACACTTGTATATCTTCAAATGCGGTAAGTTTTTCCAATAGAAAATGAGGTCCCTTCATTTTCTCTTGGTGTTTCGTTTTACAGATTCCTCGTGAAAACGATTACCAGTATATATATTACCGTTTGAGCTCCAACTTCGCTCTCAGTTGCTAGAGGCCAGGAGGTCCTAGGAGTCTGAGTCTTGATGAGGTGCTGGAATTTCAGTTATATTTTTGACGATTTCTCAGCAATCAGCTCATTCTTCAGATCCCAGGTATCAGTTAAAAATGCGTCATGCCGCAGCTTGCAGATAATATTTGGACCAATTCTTAGCTGTCAGATAAACCCCATCTAGAGCCTCATATAGAAAACGCTCGACCAAATTCATCAAACAAGGTCGTACCGCCAATGATTTGACGTTGTCGCACATTCTAAACGCAATCATTGTCATTTGCGCATTAATCTCGTTAAGTTACGATGTGTTCTTTCGGCATATCTAGTTCAAACAGTACTAAGTAAATAAATGTGCAATCCATGCCAGGGACCTAACTTTAGTTTTTTATCAGTGAATTCGAAAAGGTACAGTTGTACAATAATTTTGTTGTTGAAAGTCTGCAGACTTGATTTGATACGTAATTTTTTAATACCTAAGTTCCTGGCAGGCTAGGATACAGTCTGACAAGCGGCATGGTCCAAAACTCCGCCGCAGCCACACTGAAAGGCTAAAGTGATCGACGAAATGATTTCTCCAAATTTTGACCGTACTGCTGAACCCAATGGTATCTTTCTCGTGGACACTTGAATATATCCCAGATAAAGAATTGTCAAAACTGTGCCAAGAAACTAAAAGATCTACATAGAGTAAACTTAAAGACTTGAAATTGAACCGATATCCCTTTTCGCGATCGATAGGCCGGACTAGAAGTTAAGTTAATAGTTAAGGTCTTTGCAGGGAGAATCTCTCGGAAGTTCTTCCTTCTTCCTAGCGCCTTACAAAGGAAGATAAAGCCGGACACACCACAGATAGATATATTGGCAAAAGTATCAGGATAACTTAACTAAATACAATACATAATGAAGGAAGCACGTTTAGAAAATGTACCTGCTATTACTATTTTTATTTTAAAAAGGCCAGCGAAGTCGCTTTGCTAATATGGTAGCGCACCCCGTTCGAACCACTTCACTTCGCTGTTGCCCGAAGTTAGTTTATTTTTATCATGCAATCGATTGTTTCCATCAGAAAATGAATAAAGTTGTTGATTGTTGTTGTTGTTGTTGTTTGTCCCCATTTCCAGGAATTATGTTAAGAAGAAATCAGTCTCTGCCTAGATTGCGTTTACCCATCGAGTTAGTGGATGCGTTTGGAAGGCGGGCAGACAGGATTATCCTTTTAAAAGTGCTCTCCGAATTTCGCGTGTGCATCCACTAACTCGATATCTCGCGCACTAACTATATGTCGATTCTTAGTAAAACTTGCACTGCAAACTGAAAGACATTTTTGGTACGGATAGGAATTCTTTCGTATTCAAGTAATTACACATTCCTTTCTCGCCAGCGAGAAGAGATTTTAAAGGGTACAGGCAATCAGGCATGTAGAAGAGAGCGAGCGAGCGAGCGAGCGAGCAATCACTCTGGTCACTGTGATAGCTTCTAAATTAATTGTATTATTTATAGTTCTCAGTTTTGGTTTCAAACGGGTCTCATGTGAGAGAAACAAGCTCTCAGCAAAGGTTGCTTTACTAGCTTCTTTTATTTTAAGCTCTTTTTGTCATGTTTCCTTCCCACATGCAAGGTCAACTACCACATGCACATGATAGAGGTTACATACAGTCGCCTCCATTCTAATTACTGTGCGATTTTCAATAGTCGATGGATAGGAGAAATCGGACTTGAAAAGTTGTTAATTTATTTTTTACTATATTTGTATTTTAGTATATTTAATAGGACTGCGTACGTTCCAATTTGGGACTTGCCCTTAAGCCAGACCCAATTTTGCAGTCAGAGAAAATTTTTGGAATCCAATCATTTACCAGATATACCTGCTATGGGTAATCATATTGCAGAAGGGAACCTGTTTTGCCCATTCCCGAAATAATAGGATAGTTGCCTTGAATGTGCTGTTAAACTAGCCGAATAAAATTATGTCTGAAATTGTAACAGGTTTCCTTTGCTCATTGTACGCAGAAAAGTTGCGCAAAAACTTCGAATTCGTCCTTGGAAGAGAAACGGTTTGCTAGATTTCTTTGAGATTCACAAATAAAATGAGAACAAAGTCTCACCCAAATTAGAACGTGGGCTTTTTGCAAGATGACAGAATATTTTGGCAGCTGTTGGCTCATTTCCTCTCGTGTCAAGTGCGCTCGACCTTTTAAAGAAGGGTGCTCGACATTCCTGTGTCTAACATCACGTATGATGGATGGGAAATTGATTTGATTCAATTAAATGAGCTTAGTAAGATCGAGCGCTGAAAGACACCAGGTCGACATCATGTGTGAGGCGTGTGATATATTCTTGCCAAACAAGCTTAAAATACCAGACGTTAATTAATCCTTGGGCAAAAAAGTTGACCCTTTAATGTAACTCAGAAAAACTCTTTTTCTTTTTATGGTCATGTTTTTTTTTAGAAAAGTAACAGCGAGGACTAATGACATTTTTGTCGATTTCGGCAAATTTTCTTTAATTTTCCTTTTCTGGTCAATAATCTTCCAATTTCCAAGTGCCGTGTATTCCAAAAAGTGAAACAACGTTTTCAGACGAAACGGCGTAAACGAGCATGTATGCACTAGGCAGATTTCACCAGCAGGGAATTGACGTTTTGGTTACAAAGTAAACACTTTTTAAACGTTATTTATAGTCGCTGGCAATATTATATCTGTTCCGCACACCTAGGAGAAACTTGTATTAAAAATTCTGTTTCCCAGCGAAATGGGATGATGTGGTGGGCCAAATTTATACCTTCAGCTGCCGGCGACAGATAAATTGGGTGTGGCAGAAGTTCACAAGTTTGACCTTCAGTGGGGAAGGGAGACCCTGAATTTAGATACGCAAGTCTTCATATCTCAATAGCACAAACCCTACCACAAAAAAATATATTTTCCTCGTCAAGTTCAGTCATCTTTAATCAGAGAACGGAAAACCCCTGCGGAACACTTCTCCTGTGTGCCCCTGCATCAGGTCTCAAGACCAACTGATCGATATTCTCCATACTGCTTCTGTTCAAACGTTTTCGCCGTGCTTCTCCTCGCACGAGTTCAGTTCTGAAATCAGGCTTCAGCCAATGCTAGCACTGCCCAGTTGATTCAATGCGACAAAGAGATGAAGGCAGGTAAGTAATACATCGCTACTGCGCTTACAAGGTCTTCTTGGCTTTGCATAGTTTAGCCACCTTGAAACTTCTGATCACCTAGTTGTGCTGATCATCTTCATCACAATCATCTCCAAGAGTGCCAGGCAAACGACATGAAAGAGGCCCTAGCCAAGGGGGAAGGAGTGAGAGCAACCGACCTCGGACGCGCGTCTAAAAACCAGGCTACTGCGCAGTATTATTATGAACTGGTTTACACGGACGAGTAAAGAACTGGAAGCAGTCATGCTAGGTGAAGTAAGTCTGCAAGCTGGCCATTTCAATACTGATTCAAAGTGACCTACAACGCTAGAACTTATCCCAGTTTCTGTAACATACTCCCCCCTGGAATGGGATGTTAGTCCATCGCAAGGTTCCTTCCCTCAGTTTGGCAGTACCGCTTTGTGAAGTACAAATGGTGCTCCAAAACAACAACAACAACAACAACAACAACAACAACACACTTTATTTGCATTCCCAATTACAAATGGTATTGCAAAAGTATAGGAAAATAATGATAATAATAATACGAATTACATCTAAAGATATGTAAGGACAAGTAATAGGATCAACTAATTGACAATTGTTGCGATTGTCGATTCATTTCTTAGTGCAAAAGCTTCATGAATGAAGTAACCTAATTTTTTACAGAGAAAGGCATCTATATTATTAAAGAGAAATGTAATTTTTTGATTGGCATCTAAAGAACTAAAATCAGAATAATTTCTAACAATGTAGTCTATTAGAGATTTTCTAATTGTATCATATTTACTACAATTAAGTACAAAATGTTCTTCGTTTTCAATTTCATTTGAGCTGCAGTTTTGACAGATTCTCAGATGCTCAGGAAGTTTAGGATAAGAATGTCTACCAGTTTCGATTCGTAGGTTATGGTTGCCAACTCTAAGTTTTGCTACTGCCCGACGATGTTTAAGATTTGTAATTAGTTCTAGTGAGTTAGAGGGAGTAACATCTGTTTTGAAAGTAGAGTAAAATTTTAGTTTTTTGTTACATCTAATCAATTCATGTTGATGCATTTCTAAACCAGTTTTAAAGTTTTCGATTATTTTGGATTGACACTGTTTAGTTTTTAATCTATCTCCTTTTGTATCAATCATAGTTTGAAGATCAGTAGAGAAATCGGTACCATATTGTTTAAGTATATCATAGATGGAGAGCATAAAGCATTTTTTTCCAGAGTCTGCCAGTTGAGTTGAAATTTGAAGGCATTGTCTGGCAACGCTTGAAGTCGGAAGGTTTAGTAAGTGAAGCCAAAACTTGAGTGTATTAGAGAAAATAGTTAGTTTGAGAGGGAGTCTTCCGGTTTCATTTCTTGCTGCGACATTCGATGCTCTTCTATTAAGGCAAAGATAAGATTTGTAAAATTGCGAGTGAAAGCGTTCGATAGGATCTTTCTCCCATTTGTTAAGATTGAGGCTATCATATGCCCCCCATATTTCTGAACCATATAAAAGAACGGGTAGAAAGACAGCATTAAATAAGAAATTACATTTGGATATAGAGAGTTTGTTGAATTCAATATACCTTTTGAATGCAAATACTGAACGTCTAGATTTTTCGACTAAACTCTTTTTTGAGGAGGTGAAACTCCCATTCGAGCTAAATATTGTTCCCAGGTAGGTGTAATCTGGGGTATTAATAATTTGGTTTCCATTTAAAAAGAAAGAATATTTTTCCCGGGTGCTTTTACGGTTCTGCTTTTGAAAAATTAAAACTTTTGTTTTCCGAAGATTTATTTTCAACAGCCATTTTTGTACGTAATTTTGGAGTGTGTCGATTTGCTTTTGAAGACCTGAAGCACTTTGAGATATAAGGACTAGATCATCTGCATAAAATAAACAATTAAGTGGATCCCCATTTGGTAGGGTAATTGTGTCTGTATCACGAGAGTTATCTAGAGTAAAAGGAAAGTCGTTTAAATATAGATTGAATAGTAGAGGAGACAGAATACATCCTTGTCTTACACCCCTGTTGTAATTAAAGAATTGGGTCCTACGATTTCCGCATTTTATGGCGCATTTGGATCTAGAGTACATGTCTGAAATCAGTTGATAAAAGTGTCCACCTAGTTTATAGGTAATCAGCTTTGAAAGTAAACCATCATGCCATATAGAGTCAAAAGCTTTTTGAAAATCAACAAAACAGCAAAATAATTTTCCCTTATTTGCATTAGTTACATATTTGTCAATAAGAGTTCGTAAAGAGAAAATGTGATCCGATGTCCGAAATCCCTCTATGAAACCAATTTGTGAGGGATGTAATAGATTTTTGTTTTTGGTGAGATTTTGTAGTCTATTATTTAAAAGGGCTGTAAAAAGTTTTCCAAGGCAACTAGTCACGCAGATGCCCCTGTAATTAGTTGGATTTGACTTTTCCCCTGATTTAAAGATAGGTGTAATCAGTCCCATGGACCAACAATCAGGAAACATTCCTGCATCAAGAATAAGATTAAAGAGTCTTTTCAGTGAGGTCATCAATAGGAGACCGCCACTTTTTAACATTTCATTTCGTATTCGGTCTGTACCAGCCGCCTTCTTGTTCTTTAGTTTTTTAATGCCGTTTCTTATTTCACTCTCCGTAAAAGGATTGTCAAGTTCATTATAATGCAATAGAGACTGTTGTTTACGTTTTAGTTCTTCTATAACAGTCTCCTGTGTTTTGGAAAAGGTTTCTTCACTTGGAGCAGAGTGTAGTTGTTGGAAGTGTGTTAACAGTTCGTCTACAGGGACATTTGAATCAGCTGTATTGGAAGCCGATTTTGACATGGTTTTTAAAGTGGACCAAAATTGTGTGGGGTCATTTGTTTTGACGAGTTCTTGTATTTGAGTATCTTGGTATCTTTGCCTTTTATGTTGTAACATGGATTTATATTGTCGTTTTACCGTTAAATATTCTTGTCTCGTCTCTTCATCATGAGGATACGTCTGCTTTTTGTTCGAAATACGTCTCAAACGTTTTCGTAAATTTTTGCAATCTTTATCAAACCAGACTTGTGATTGTCGATGTCTAACGAACTTCTTTTTGTCCAGAACAGGTTGTAATGATTTCTTTGCAGCAGCATCTATTATCTTTGTAAATTTATCTACAGCCTTGTTAATGTCACCTATTTGAGTTAAATTTTCTTTTTCAAAAACAGAGATCATGTTTTGCACTTCAGTAGACTGTAGAGCTGAAATAAATTTTTCTTTAGAATCTGGATTCCATTTATATTGTCTCGGTAGGTTGAAGAGAGTTTCCGTTGGTTTTGTGTTCTCCTTAAGCGTGAGGGAGTCCTTAACTTTTATCCAGGAAACTAACTGGCAATGGTCCGAAAACGGGGAGGGGTGACGGACCACAAAATTCTGAAAGATGTTCATTGTCTCATGATCTGTTATGATGTAGTCAACTGTGCTTATTCCTTGACTTCCGTGAAATGTTATTTTTCCAAGAGAGTCGCCCTTGCAACGGCCGTTCAGTATTCTTAAGTCTAATGATTTGCATATTTCGATTAGGGTTTTACCATGTTCATTTATGTGGCCATCAAAACTATACCTGTTTGGTACTTGTCTTGGTAAGGGAAAATTGTCGTGTGGTATAAAAACATTAAGTCCTTCGACTATAAAATCATTTTCTGTTCCAGTACGGGCATTAAAATCACCCATTAGTACAATCGAATAATCGTTCTTTAGGTTATTAATATCATTTTCGAGATTGGTGAAGATGTCTGGGTCGAAATAAGGTGAGTCTCTTGGTGGAATGTAGACCGAACATAATAGTATGTCTTTGTCTGTTTGAAATAGGTTAGAAGCTATTCGACACCAAATGTAATTAGGGGTTTGTTTCACAAGTTCGACATATGGTGTTAAAAAGTTTTTAACTGCAACTAAGATCCCCCCTGAGCATCTTCCAGGTCTTTTTGTGTTTCTTTTCATTGGAGGACTCATTGCTACAATTTTGAAATCGGGTACATCTATGTCGTCACATCCCCATACTTCAGATAAACTGATAATGTGACACTCGTTGATTTGGTTTAAGAAATCAGGATCATTCAATTTATATCCGAAAGCCGAGTTTTTTAAGCCACTGACGTTCCAGCAACTTAGCTTGCATATATTTTTCACAGGGGCGGGACCCTGCGAAAAACACATTATAGAGAATCTAACTAGCAATAAATGGCAAGAACTATAGCGTAAAACAAGTAGAGTACAAATATCTCACGATATTTGTGCTCCGGCCAAAAGATTGGTTTAACGGAATCCGTTTTCCTCTTGTCTGTGAGATTCAGAAACGGTGGAAAGTCAGCATTTTGGAAAAAAACACGTTGGATAAGGAATCTCTTACAAGCGATTTTAGTTTATAGTATCGCTGTACACTTTGACTCATTTGTATTTTGACCTGTATTCCAGGGCCTTAGTATATCATATTGACGCGTGATATGGTGTAATACCGTGACAAACGTCGACGCGACGGTGAGATCAGAACTGGCTAAGTCAGATGAGTAAAACAGTAAAATTCCGAAACAATAAGCAGGGGATTTGTTGTTCAATAAATCGTTAACGAATCGCACTTTTACAGCCAGATAAACTGTGGTTGCGAGTGCTTTGCAAGATGTCGGGCGAGTCCACATATCTCACAAGATGCTGTCATGCACGGTTGAGGCAATTGGGGAAACACAACACAAAGGCCTTAGCGAGCCTTGCATTCCGACCGCTCGACCAACACGCTTTCATAATACACCGTCAGGGCCTCCCAATAGAAGCGCATTTTTTTTCGCAGATGCCCAAGCATGTGATCGTCCTGACAATTTGCAATGAAAACGCTTGCTAAAGTAAAAGCAGGCTCTAACATAAGTGAATTTCTTGTAACCGGAAGCTTGACCGCACGAGCTTTTGTCGCCTTGTTAGTGACTATTATATTAGCGTCTTGCGTGATGCTAAAGTGCTTTTCACAGATGCAATTTCAGGAGATAAAACTTTCAGACCAGTTAAGCTTTCATTGAAGTATTCATTAACAATGTTGAATCAAAGAGATGCAACGGAACCCTTAACAAGAACATACATGGATGTCTGAGACTCAAACTTAAGCCTGCAAAGATCATTGCCTGTCTAATGGATAGACATCCACCGCAAACCGTTTTTTTTTTTTTCTGGAATGGTGCTTTCAAATGATTTAGGCTTGAGCTGCTTATGGAAGCCAGCGTTTATTAAACTCCGATTTTCTTAAAAAACAATTGAAACGGGATTGAAACCCTTGGCGGTACATGTTAATCTGAATAACTACGCGATGATACTTTTAAAGTCTTAGTATTATCGGAGATCAGGCTGAGAGAGATCTTAATTTCGCAATTCAGTAATTGTATGTGCTTTAAAATTAAACCACGCAGATAAACTCGTGGATTGTTAGCCATTTCGGAGCTGGATAATTTTCTTTTTTTTTTTACCGATGTTTGTCATTTCGTGCTTAAATGACTTTTATCTTCTCAGATAAGATAAATATCGCCCAGACACACAGGAAAAGCTCCTGTCGCCCTTGCTAACGAGTCAGGAGTTTGCGATAAGATAAACTTTGGAACACGAAATATATTCACGAAGTATTTTGTGTTTGTTCGTGAAGGAAAACATTACATCAATCGGAAATACTCAGGCAAAAATTTCCGTTAAGTTTTGGAAGTAGTTTCAAAATGTTGTTTCGAATTGTCTGTGTCAACCACATTACTTTAGTTTGGACTTTAGCCAATGCGGCAGACTTGTGCTTGATCCGTTTTAAGCTAAAATCAGATAAGAATAACTGTGCCATTAAACGGCGCAATCTAGTAGGCTTTTGAAGAGCTTAACAAAACAACCCTGTCTAAAAAGTAACTGCAGCCGTGAATTACGAAAAATCACTGATGCGATCATATCAGTTTCTTTTATCCATTCATATCTCACATCTTTCACAGCTTAACGCTTATTATTATAAAGCGACTGAAAAGCAAAGAAAAACACATCCTGGACAACAGGTTCTTTTCCATCCCAGATGATTCTTGAATATATGCATAAGCCGACCCGGTCCGTGAATACGAGACAAGATCTCTGTTGCTAAAAGATTGGAAGACCTTGGAAGATGTTTTTTCGAACGCGTTATCGATGTCTGTTTTCGGCGTTCACTACTAAGACATAAACATAAACATACTTTATTTCTATTTATGTCTTCCCGAATGGTCTCGTGTTTCTGGATAGTAACCCTGTAAAGGTAACACGCTTAGAAAGGTACTCTTGAAAATCTGTCCCCTGCGCGACAGACATCAATTCCCTTTATTTCTGCTTCTTCTCGCTGTACGATATGTCTCCTTACTCTGCATTGAAACCCCTACCCTGAAAACCTGTTCTCTGTTCCAGAACTGATGCTACATTGGATTGCATTTTATCGAATCAAATGACTTTTCTTTTCTAAAGAGCCGAAGTTATTACTGTTTTTCAGACTAGAACAGCTCAGTCAAAAATCGCCAAACGTTTTCCAATGTAGCGCTCATTTCACAACAAAGAAGAGAATGAACTACATTGTACAGTAAAACACGGATTGCACTAACTAGAGATGATACGAAATCCCGGGTACGAAACATCTAAATAAACTCAAGAGAACATAAATTTTGCCAGAGAGACTCGAAAAATTAAAGAAACTAACTAGGCGGAAAAAATATTTCAGTGCAATGTCTTAAAAATATCGCGAAAATAAAACATGGCTCAGATTTTTCAGGAGGACCTTCATCGCTTCCATTGCTACGCCAGTTGGTACTGCTCAAAAAGGGCCGGGTTTGTTACAGATGTCACTTCGCCCTCCTTCAAGCTCTTTTTAAAAGTGGCTGCATCAAGGCAATGAATGGTTTTAATTAGAACTATAAATATCGCACAGCTGAAACGATTCCAAAAATATGTAGGTTTGAAACGTTAGTGCTAGAAGACTTAATTGTTAAATTATTAGGGTATCAGTAAAATATGTGTTTTCTTTAATATTCGAAGTTCTCTGTGTTGCTTTTACTAAGCGGAAGCACTGCGGAATGTTTTCAAACGGAAATGAACTCAACAGACCAAAGACTATTAAGAGATAAACTGGTCGCACCACAAAAATACGAGAAATGCGTCAACATTTGCCGTGTTATCAATTCCAACCAAACAACATACTTGCTCAATTTTTCAGTTGTTGTTGTTGAGATGACAGACATGTTGAGAGCTAAAGAACCTAAAGTTGCTTTCCCCATCCTTGAAAATGGTACTTTTCGTAAACCCTTTGAAATGCGAATGCCGTCCTTCCTGAACTGCACGCCGTTGTACAGGACCATTTCTAATCAGTAGTGTAGCAGCTCTCATAAGCTTGAAAATTCTGCTGGTCCTCTACAGTTCTAAGTGTAGCAGTTGCTATTGTTTTGGTGGCTAGGGGCATTGTTCCTGTTGTTTGTTCTATTGTTCCCTCGAAGGGAAGCGAGCCATTCATGAATTTATTGCATTTACAAACTTGTATGAGCATGAAGCATATTTCAGATATTTGACTTTACTGACTTAACTGTTCTGTGAATTTTTGCAGAAACTGTGTTAGTCTTGAAAGTCTTGAAACTGGACAGCTGTCACCTAATAACATAGCTTTTTTGCAGTGCCTTCAAGCACTTTTGAATTTGACGGATACAGTCCCCACTTCAACTTCCATTCAAAGAGAGGGGAAGAGCAATTTCTTAGTGTTTTGGATCGTTTTGTTGTAGTTTGTTCCTGTACAATATATCTGTAAACACAATATTTGATCATCACACCTCAGACCTATTAAACCTTGATTAAAAACAAATGTTGAAAGCTCGCAGTTAGTCTGTGGGACCCTGTGGGCGAGCAAGACGTGGAAAGACGGACTACAGAGCTGCGGTAAGCGAGGACGATTGCTCAAAACAATTTCGCAGCATGAAAAGCAGTCTTTCATGTTTCAAATACATGTTTGTGAGAGCCAAGCCCAATAAATAAATGTTCTATTTTCTTTGTGCAACGTTTCTACTGTATATTCTGTATATTAAAAGTGAAAAAAAACGGCAAAAGGCTTGTTTGTATGTTGATAAATGGCAAATTAAGATTTTCAGTCCTGAAACGATTTATCATACACATATTTGCTAATTAATGTCCATAAGGTTAAGCCCTTGCCAGCCAAGATGATTTATTTGCTGGTGAAATCTGTGAAACAAGGACAATTAACGAAATAACAGCGATTATTACACTTCAACCGGAAGCCATTTTGAGTCTTTATAAACCTCTCTAAACTAATTTCACGGCGAAACAACGTTGTTTACCAAAATTGATGGGAAAGTGAAAAATTCCAGACCAGTTACAAACACAATAGAACATTGAGACAGAAATCCATGCAGCCCCGGGAATTTCCTCCAAGACCCGACCGTATTTCATTGCAAAGGTACCGCAAATTAGGCGCTCTCGTTTCATCTATCATCGATCCTTCTGGATAGTTCACACAATTACTGAGAGCCTCTTCTGTGAATGACAATCTGTCCCTTTTGGACAAACATAGCCTTCCCATTGGTTGATCCTCGACTCGATTCCAAGGCTTGATAAGCGCATTATCGACTGGTCGGCGGGTGTAAAAGCATCGTATTCCCCCTGTCAGAAGGTCATTTGTATCCATTTGTAGTCATTTATCTCGTGGGTGTTAACGTTACAGCTAGCGGCCATCGGAACGCTGTTGATCGTAAGCTTTCGTTTTCTTAAACGGGCATCTACAAAAAAACAAAGGTCTGCAGGACAAACCGCTAATTATTTCAAGAATTCGACAACAAAAGGTAAGTGTTAATTATTATTTTTTTTTTGACATTTTTTTCAGCTCCTAGCATGTTCTTCCAAAAGCGCATGGCCAGAGTTTGGATTAGAAAAGCGCCCTGTGGAAACTGATCCCATCGAATTTAACGACATTTATACCTGTTCTTCTCCACCTGTTAGATCGGTCGAGTTTTCAACGACAAAAATGCGGGTGAACCTCATTTTCGCGTTTTTCCTGGTGATGGAATTAGCGAACATGGCATCATGTGGCAAGAAGATTTCGGGACCAAGGCGATCCCGCAACTCGTTCACGCTGGTAAGATAGTTTTGCATTTTTGGTAATTGTTCACATTGTCTTAATATGTAACAAACAACAGCAAGAACTGAGCCTTGAAAAGATCAAAAATGTGTGCGGAGAAATGAATTATTAGATAAACCATGACAAACGCAAGAGGCATATCTTGACCCCCCGTTACCGCAGACAAATTTCATATTTACCCCATGTCCGTGTGATAAAGTCCAGCACGGACTCCACATTCGAAAAATGTAGGAAATTGTTCCCATTATAACACAAAAGTTGCGGTCGGAAAGAATACAGCAAACAAACAAGTAGTTCTTTAGTTATTTAAAGAAATCGTGAGAGCAAAAGCTCAGGAAAGGAGAGATTTTTTTTTTTTGCAAGAGTATATGGCTTTCATCAAGCTTCGTAAAAAACCGTGACTCCAGGACTTCTTGTCTGTGAAAAACGCCGTCAACTGAGAAGACAAATTGTTTCCGCGGTGAATTTTTAGCACACCGAAAACATTCCTGTTTGGTTTTTCTTAATTCACACGAAATTACAATCCTAAGTTGTCAAAGATTTTTTTGTACAGTGTGAAAATTGGCAAGGTGACAGAAGCATGCTTAGTTTGGAAACGGTTGGAGGTCCCACGACAGCCAAGTGTCAATCAAACGCACGACTCCTCCCCACCAATTAGGAATATAATCACCAACTTAATTGAATCCTTATCGTTAATTTGTTGGGCGGGGCTTAAAAGAACCTATGGGGTTGAATTGTACAATCTGCTAAAACTTTTCAAGTTTTTAGCATATCAAATATTTTTATAACCAATTCTGTGGCTTACGAACGTGGCGCGTGAGCTGTGACGAAACGAAATAGCTTTCGTAAAGTTTTCTACAGAAGTGTGGTTCCGTATTTTATCATCTCTAATCTCTCGACATTTCCATATCGCATGAAACTTGCCTGCCAAGGCCATTGGCACTCGGCTTAAATTGATGCCCAAATAAATACATTCGAGAAATCGATGGTATCATCGCGACCTTAACCCTGAAGGGAAATACCAATATTATATTTCTTAATTCTGCGACCTCCCGTGCAACACGGGTTAGACATATAAATTAAACGCCACGTTGGGTTTTAAGCCAGTTTCTTTTGCTCGTTGTCTGTCGCGCGTTCTCTACAAGAAGATGGCTCATCTTCAATATTTGGGCGTTGCTCGTACTCTGTTCTTTGCCACAGTCACCCTTCTGTTTTGCCTCCAAATTACGAACGTTTCTCCTACCGGGAGCTCAACGGGAGTATCAACAGCGCAAACGTCTCAAGGTAATCGAGGGAAAAGCAAGGAAATACCTACAAGCCTCGAGAATTCAAACGTAAGATATTTTTCATGTTTGTGCTTTTGTTAAAGGGTTGTCCGATGAGATATCTTAGTTTCGGACCAACAGATGGTAAGCGTACGTGAGGGGTTCCCTTTTCCCACGCCCCACCGTTCGCCATCCTCAACCATTGGGATTCGTTATCAACAAATGGCGAGTAATTGTACTGACATTTTCCCAATGGGGTGTCTTTGTGCTCTTAGACAGCCCTTGAAAAGATGGAACCATCGGTGTGAAGATAAAGAACTACGATCGTATTGGATTTTAAGTGCTTTTTGCATCAAAATTTTGGTCGGCACCGCGCTGAACGCGTTTTTCGAATGACTGCAATGATTTCTATTTTTGGATCAGGCCTTCGACCGATAAGAAAGCTATGCGTTATGTTTTCGTTACTGCTAATTCTGTTGCCAGAAAATGTCAATAAACAAAGATGGAACAGGAACATTTTCTTTAAAAGGAGTGTTTATCTCGAGTCGGTCTCTTTTAGTGCCTTTGTCTCAAACAGTACGGTCTTTCGACTTGTATTTAAACTGCCATCATGTTGGTGTCAGAGGTTCTCGTCTTTTTTTTACGTGCTGTTCAAGATGACACGAAACTTTTAAATTATCTTTGCAACAGATTAGAGTCGAAGACGAACAAATTACTGAAGAATGACCACGCATCTAATTTCATCTCATTATATTGTCAAACATGTATAACTTTCGTATCTTGTAAAAAAAAAGTCAGTTGCATGTCTTGAGTTTATCACAACTCTGAGAAAAAAATCATTAAAACAAATATATCAAAATCGTCATCAGCTTAACTAAAGATGTGACACTTCAACTAGTAACTCTAATGCTTATTTGGCCAAACAACGTCAGTTTGCAGTTGAAAGTAAGACCTTCTGTCAGCGCAAAAGCGAAAAGCGCCGAAACACATGAAGACTTTTTAAAGCATTTTGTTTCTACGACTTCCAGCCAACAACTTCAGAACTCAAAACAGAACTAAGTTCTTCTGTCGGTCAAATCTGAAAAAACATGTTTTCGATTAAGCTACGCAAGCTAGTTGTTGTAAAAACAGGTCATTAAAGTTTTAGACCGTTGATTGATTCTACAGGAACCCGCATCACGTTTATTTAAGATGTTGACATTTTCACACAGAATCACCCATCGTTCTCGCTTATCGCTTGTTCCGTATGTCATCTAATCCAAACCGTTTGAAGTCTCAAAATAGGAATGAAATAGCGGTCATAACCTTTAATAAAACTGTCTGAAAAGCGTGAACAGACAAACTTTAATTGAAGGAATTCGTGCAATGATCATGTATGTTTCTACAAATTATCTGTGTGTAGAATATAATACGATGGGTTTGAAATACCTTTTCTGACAGTCAGACTTCCATACAAGGGCATTATTTTTTGATTTTTCGCTCCAAATTCTGACCGCATGTTTTTTTTAAGGTCATTCTTCGGAAATGGAGATGAAAGGGAGTAGGTATAAAAGGCCGACATCAA
Organism: Meandrina meandrites; assembly: GCA_963693305.1. Lineage (NCBI taxonomy): Eukaryota > Metazoa > Cnidaria > Anthozoa > Scleractinia > Meandrinidae > Meandrina > Meandrina meandrites. The sequence goes on from OY855906.1 coordinate 30,822,353, forward strand.
GACAGAATTTTGAAATCTGACCGAGGAAAAATCAAATTCCCCCTTAATTCCTCGATAAAACATACTCGCATCATCTCGTGATAAAATCCTCGATAAATTATGTATCTTGTAAAAGTGAAAATTTCAGCTTAAAGGAATCTTTCATGATTAATAATAATGGAGAACCAGACGGTAAAACAGCTGAAGGTCCTTGCCAGGGATAAATCTGATGAAGAATTAAAGAAACGAGGGTTTAAACAACCCCCATCAAACAGAATTATCACAGTTGATGAATATATGCAGATCTTAATACATAACTATAATGTAATTATGAAAGAGATTCACGAGCATAGTCAACCTCGATAAATTATATATCTTTTAAAAGTGAATTTTAGGTTTAAAGAAATGTTTAATGATTAATAAGTATGGAGAAACAATCAGTCAAAGAGTTAAAGGCTATCGCAAGAGAGAGGGGAATTAAAGGTTATTATAAAATGAAAAGAGCAGAGCTTTTAGAGGTGTTGGGTATCGAAGAGAGTGAACAACCAAAAAAATGCTCACATGGCAGACAGAGATATCAATGTAGAGAGTGTAAAGGAAAAGGCATCTGCCCTCATGGTCGACGTAAATCTCATTGCAAAGACTGTAAAGGTTGTGAAATCTGTCAACATAATCGAAAGAGATATGATTGTAAAGAGTGCGGTGGAAAAGGAATCTGTCCTCACGAGAGACAGAGAGCTTTCTGTAAAGATTGCGGAGGATCGCAGATCTGTCAACACGGTAGACAGAAGTCAAGATGTAAAGAGTGTAAGACATAACTTTACCTTAACCTTTTCATAACTAGACTCAAGTTATGAAAATTCTCATCTCATTTATCGAAACATAAACCAAGCTAATCCGCCGACGACAATCGTAATCACCGCAAGATTAATCTCATGTTTCGTTGCGTCCGGCTTAGCCGGTGGTTTATCAGGCTCTTTCTCCTCAACCACAGGTTTACTCTTATTAACCTTCTTCACAACCGAAGTGTGAGGTAACAGTACCTTACTCTTTCCGAGGTTATGTTTTACTCCGACAGATACACTCTTCGAATTGACATCCGTATTAACTCCCAATTTCATGGATGGTTCGACACGTTTCAGTCTATTGTTATAACCGATCGTACTCTCTGTATTTAGCACCATTCTCGACGGCATTAACCACGTACCCGGAGAGACGGCTAAATCGAGCTTAACCTTTGCCTCCTGTACAGCGAGTTGAAATCTCTGTACACTCTTACTTATGTCCGGTTGTTTAATCGCATCCTCTAATAATACGAGAAACTCTTGTCGAACCTCCTGCGCACTTCCCGTGTTTCCGAGAATGCTGCTTCTTACGTTCACCTGCGCACCCAATACGCAGTAGACTAAAGCTTCGATCGATTGATTCAATCTCGCCTGACCGGCGTTCGTCAATCCGTTAGATACCCTCGTGAGAAAGTATTCATAACCATTATCTATATCTTTGTTCAATATGTACTGTAGAAGATTACCTTTCGATCCCTCTCCTCCCTCTTCGCTGAATTTAAAAAATCCGGGATAGGAAGAATTGGCCTTAGACGGACCGACCCAAGAGACCCAAATGTACACAGATCCTAAACCGTGATTCTCTCCTTTATGACAGCGAAAGTCACTATCGGTCGGAATATTAAACTCTTTACAGATTCTCTTATAAGCAGGAGTGTCGTATCTGTTATCCTTCTCATTAAAGGGAGGATCACCGGGTAAAGCGATAGAACTCTGTATTCCTCCCATCTGAAACAGGATTCTCCTAATCGTAAAGTAGACGTGAAACCAGAGAATGGCTCGTATCTGCGGTGGAAGTTTGAGTTCATGGTCAGTCGCATCCATCCCACCGATCTTCTCCTCTAATAATGAACGAAGGCTTACCCCGCAACCTGTCGTCGCACACCAGACAGCGAAGTTAAGCTGCTGCGGCCAATACCGCATATTAGGTCTGTTCAACCATTCATGCGACTCTTTTGAAGAGGTGTGTTTAATCACCGTATTCGTAAATATATCTCTGACAGGTACGGAGAAAGAGTCTGTGGGCGTAGCGAATATATCGAGTCTCTTTAACTTCTCTCTCAAGTTGAGGCTCTTCAGCGGTCGACTCTCACCGAAATCGATCGCAGGAATCGGTAATGAGGGATGAGGATTAAGTGTCAACTCTAACGGAAAATCCACGGGAAGACCCAACGCTTTTTTCATCTCGTCGGGAAAGTACATAGTATACTGCAATCTTTTCTTATCGAAGACTTCATACTCTGAACCGTACCTTCCGACGAATTTGACATGCTCTTCTTTATTCTCTCTATCGTATCTTTCAAATACTCGTCGGAATTTAGACAGGACGGCATGGGGATACCGTTCGAGAAATCTGTTCCACAGAGATTTAGGTTCGGGTTTATCATCTTTCTGATTGCTCATATCTATTTATCAATAATATGTTTTTAAACAAAGTAAGGATTATAGGGAGGATCTCTGACTGACTCATCTCTCGACAAGACTATCATACAGTTACAGCTCACTCTGACTGGGCGAGTTTTTTTAATATCTCTGCACGAATCTCTTCCTCCATCGTTTTTACATCCACCTGCGGAAGCGTCGGTGTTTTGTTTTTTTCTCTTATCGATCTCTTCATCTCATAATACTTTTCACACTCTGATTTTATTAAAACAAACTCTTCATGACTTATTGAATCATTCGTCAACGATTTAGAGACGATGTCTTTTATCGTGTTTATCTTCGCTTGGCAGACAGAGACGGTCTTTTCATGCTTACTCACCTTATTAGATATAGCTTTTGCAAGACTCGCTGTCGCTACGCTCGTCAAGGCGCAGACACCTCCGACAACGCCTAATGCGACCGATACGGGAAGCCCGACTCCGGTAAGTCCCGTTCCCAATCCTCCTCCGCAGAGAGCGACAGAGAGAGTTCCGCTGCCTGTGGACAGATTTAACAGTGCACTCCTTGCACGTTTATACTTTTTGTATATTTTTTCACAATCCTGCAGATCCTTCTCGAGAAGGGATAACCAATCTGCACACTGTTTTAATCTAAAGTTTTCACCGGTGTATTCGTTTGGCAACTGAGGGTATATCTCTCTGTAACTATCCATTTACTTTCTCTTACTCTTATTTTTAACCTGTTCAACGAAGTAGACAACGACAGCGACTATCAACAACCACGCATTCTTTGCGAGAAAACCGATTGCCTCGCCCGCTGTTTTAAAGATGAAACTTGCGATCGCTCCCACCATTCCGGGAAGTATCTCTCCCAGTTTCTTTCCTATAGCTTTCAGACCGTTACCTACTCCTTTACCCAATCTAGACAGACCGCTCTTAAGATTAGATATGATCACACCGATCACTGCACCCACAGCGGAGAGAACAGCGAAGGCGGTGAAACCGTACTTTTTAAAGATGGCCTTCACTCTATCTCTGATTGACATGCGTTCCTCTATCGCTTCGTTCTCCCTCTCCAGATTCTCTATCTCTTCTCTCTGCTGTTCAATGTTACGATCGATGTTCTCTCTCTCATTCTCTCTTGCATCTTTACGTGAAGACTCGAGATCTTTGACTTTCTCTCTTCGCCTCGTTATCTCATTCTCGTTACCCTCGATCACCTTCTCCGCAGATGGACCGAGACTCTCTTTTATGGTCTTCGGTAATTTTTCGTTAAGTTCACCATCCGGTTTAAAAAGAGGGTAACTCTTACCTCCCTTTCTTTTCATTCTTACGACCACTCGATCATACTCGTCTATGTCAGATGTGAAAGAGGAGTTGGCAGGATTGACCTTCGGATACTTCTCTCGGATTCTTTCCCAAGCGTCATCTCTCCTCTCCTCTCTTCGTATCAGAGGAGTGTTCTCATCGATAAAAGAGGTCTCTTCATAATTGCGATTATCAAAACCTCTATCTCTTCTCGATGTCGAGGTCATAGGTATCATCTCTCCATCATCATCGTCATCACCGGGGTCGACCGGTTCAAAAGGATTCTCTCTATCGGGTATCTCTGTCGGGTCAACGTCCATGATTCTTTACTTGATAAGTAAAGAATCTTTAAACTTATTATTTGCTTGATAATCTTTAAACTTAAAATAATCTACTCGCAACGTAACCCAACACCAACATCCCTCCTCCGACGTAGGCCATCTCACCCATTCTCTGATCATCACTCGGTCGGTAGTAATCAGAGAGTCGGGGTTCTTGAAGAGAGTAATCAGGATGTGTCTGACTATAGAGTTTAAAAGCCTCATCAGTGTTCGAGAGATTTAAATTAGCCTGATGCTCTTCTCTCTCTTGCTGATTATACCAATCCAAAAGTATCTGTCTCTTCTCTTGGTAAGCTGCGTAATCTCTTTGGTACTTTTCCAAGGCTTTATCGTGTCGAATTCTCTCCGTGTCCGTATGTAATCCGCTCAGATACTTTGCCAAATACGATCCTCCGACAAAGGCGGTGGCGTTCAAAACCGCTCCTCCTATCATTAACGCAATCGTCGCCATACCGAAGGTTAATATTATTGGTGAAACCTTTAATATGAATAACCTTTAAGATGGAAGAATTTTCTGTTTCTCTAAATAATCTTTCAAGTACATACTTCCGGAAAGAACGGCGACCCATTTACCGTAGTTGACAATGCTGGATGATGGATCGTTTATGAATGATTCTTTCATAGCCTTCTTCGCAATGTATCCGACTCCCGCGGAGAGGCCTATAAGAACGGATGCATCAGTGACGGTCTTCACAAGTCTATTCTCTGACATTTTTAATTTTAGGAGATTATCTTTAAACAGTTCTCACAGAAAGGTGTCGTAAGAATTTCCTTTACTCTTCTCCTCTTCAATTCTCTTCAACTCTTCTTCTCTCCTTATGATCATTCGGTGATAATACTCTCCGCAATCACACATTCCCCCTCCCTCAGGTATCTTAACTCCGCAGGCGCAGTTCTCTTTCGGTGAACGAAACGTAATATAAAGACTGAAGGCAATGATGGTCATTATTAAAACATTACCCCACATTTTACAGAGGGGGGTAAATCTTTAATCGATCTTATTTATAAGGATCATACCGAACTTTTTATACCCGTTACCCAAACCGTCAAATATGGTTCTGGCATCTGAGGTCTGTATAGACAGTTTTGTGTCTTTGTAAATATCTAAAACAGAGATAAAATTATACGTTTTCCAACCCCTGCCTGTGTTGGGTACCGTGATGTTGATATTATCGCTCAGACTCAGAAAGGGAGCGGGATTCAGTATGAACTGAACGGTTCCGTTATCATCCTCTGGCTCAGTCTTCAATCCATCGATCAGAGATATCGAGTAGACTCCCGGATTCTTGATCAGTATTTTCTCTTCGTCATCCTCATTCACTATAAAATCGGAGGGATCACTCTGTCTGGTGTACCGAGTAAAATCCTCTGTTCCGTTTGCAAAGAATCTGATGAAGCTATCATTGTTGTGTTTGAGATAACCTTTGTAAAAGACTTTTTTGGGAACGGATTCACTGATCTTTTGCAGAGTGATCGATTCTCTCTCATCGACGGTTTTATTAACATAATTGACAGTTGCCGCGTAATCGACATCTTTAGTTTCAGGGGTCTTTAGGTTATGTATCGAATCTCCTCCCATGTCGAGATCTCCCTTATTACTCACTTTGGTATCTACGTAACTTTTATTGACTGCGTCTCTATCACCGATGGGATTGGCAAGGTTTATAATTCTCTTCAATTTGAGATCGAGATTCTTCGGTGTCTTCTTTGAGTTAATGTCGTTATCCTTCTTCGAGTTAAGGGAATCGATCCTCTTTAAAATCTCCTCTCTCTGCATATAATCTTTCAAGTAAATACTTCCGGAGAGGATTCCTACCCATTTAAGGTAATCGATCACGCTGTCTGAGGGATCGTACAGATTAACAAAGTATCCGAACCCTGAGGAGATTCCTATCAGAACTGAGGCGTCATAAATCATCTTGAAGATCTTCTCTTTCGACATTTATCTTAAGAGAGAAGATCTTTAAAATCTGAAGTTTACAGGAATCTTTAATGCATATCCATCTTGGGTACAGGAATCTTTGATTGTTGAGGTCTTTCTATCACAGAGCCTTTCTCTCGAATAGGTGATTCCTGTAATCTCGGGGAAGGTTCAATCTCTGTATCTTTTCTATAACTAATAAACATATTCACTGCGGTCAAGACGATACCGACAAGAGAGATCGCGGTTGTGAAAGAGATCTCAGGAATCCACCCCACCGCTGTGAGATCTTTACTCTCCTCTTCATTCTCAGCATCACGTCTCTTCTTCTCTTTCAACGCCTCCTTAGCCCTTCGGTTATACTCGGCGAGTTTCTTTCCTGCGGCGACCTTCTTGGGATCTTTCTCTTTTGTTTTAACATTCTCAACAGCGGGAGCCTTAGTGATCTGCTCAACATCATCCGACATTTAGTTACTCTTAAGCATCTCTTTAAATCAACAGTTTCAGTTGATTTAAGTTTACACAATGCTGTTTACACTGGTAAAAATATAAGATCATCCTCATCCATAAAAGCCCCGTGTCTCTGTACCTGATCTTTACTCATATTTATTATCACTTCCCTTCCTTTGTCGAAAGCGATTGTGATTATTTTAGAGCCTTGCTCTGTGAAAGCGATGAGATCATTACCTATAGAAAGATCCTCATGTCGGAATCTTATTGATACAGCTTCCCTATCACAAATGGCAGAGAGCAACTTTTCTCTCTGTTCTTCAGAAATGTTCACTCTGTGTTCAACGTAACGCGCATTCTCTTGAGACATTTTATTTAATAAGTGATGTGAATTCTTTAAAATCATTTTTCTAATACTGATGAACCTTTATTAGTCAATCTTCACACCCTTCATTATTAATTTACCGATAATGAAAGGCTTGAGATGCCAATAACAAACGTAGTGAGGGATTCTTATTAAGAGAACTCCTTCATCTCTGCACATCTCATCCTTCAAAGAGTCTTTCATAACTTGATACTCGAAATCACCCACACATGAGTGAAATAGGGGAGTGAACCTTGAGTGCTGAACACCGTCGTACTCGAATGCTAAACCTTTACCGAGAGGAGTTATAACGTCAGGGTTATAACCGTCCAACTCGAGGTTCTGGTAAGTCCAAGGATTCTTTAACCAATCGGGTCTTACCGATCTGAACTCTTCTTTGAATAACTCTTGAAATATCTTTCTGCACTTCTCTTCATATACTCCGAATGACATTTTAGTTAACTAATAAGAAATGTTTAAATCAACTGTAACGGTTGATTTAGTCAAGCTTAACAGTCTATCAAGAGTCTTCTTCATTCTCCTCACTCGGTCTTAACTTTACGTGCTTAGCGACCTTAAAGAGTCCGCTAGCTAACGCTACCAATCTTCCTCCCTTCAGTACCAAGGGACCTGCAAAGTTCGACAGTTCACGTTTAACGAGATCATCGTTCTTCAAATCTTCATTCAGTGCCTCCACATCATCCACGGGAATGACGTAAGAGATAAGAACTGAGGCCGCGGAGATGGCTGACTCCACCAATCCGTTCGATACTTTCTTTCCCATAACCGTCTTATAACGATTGAAGTACTTCTCCACCTGTTTGGGAGAGAGTCTCTTAATATCTCCCAGACTCATCGCTTTACCGAGAAACTCCTCTGTCGATCCGAGAGAAGCGAGTATCGCGAGTGACTCTCTCTTCACTTCGAGATCGTCTTCCTCATCGGGGGTCTTATCCTCTTTAACCTCCGGTATCTCTTCGATATAATCTTCAACGTTCGCCATCTTTAAATTACTAAGTCTTCTTTTAAACCGGTATTTCGAGATAACACTCAAACGGATATCTGAGGCAGAGACAGAGTCGAGCGTATCTCTCCTCTTTTAACACTCTGTTAAATACTCTCTTCGTCTCTGTGTCTAAATCTCCTCCGTAATCATCGAAAAGGGTCTTCATTCCGATCTGTGAGGGATTGTGAAAAGCGACCACGCAGGCGACGTTCTCTCGGAAGGGTTTCGCTATAGATGTCAACTGCTGTGTTATCACCCATACACTCAATCCGTCGTGTCTCCCGGAGAAAGCGAGGTCGATAAATTTATTAGATCGATGCTTCAGGTCTTTGGAGACGGCGCAGTCGTCAAGAATTAAAAGGGTGTTTGTTCCGGAGAAGAGATCTGACATTGCGGACAGAATGTCGTTAATCTCTTCACTGTTACTCGAATCCGGAGAGAGGATGAAGAAGCGTTTATCACCTTGGGCAAACCCTCGGTAGGTCCTGTTCTTCGCATAGGTCGGGCAGATCAGAACAATGTACTCAAAGACCTTGCGGAAGGGTCCTCGTAACTTCTCTATTAGGTACTCTGTCTTCCCGCAGTTCGTTGGCCCGGTTATGATCATGTTAAAGGGAATCTTATCTCGTAACTCATTCATTTATTTATTTAATATAAGATCGATTTTAACTCTGTGTTCATGATCTCCATAAATGCGTCAGCGACCACGAACATGTAACAATTGATTTTTCCCGTTCCACCGACCTTCCTCTTGATCTCAAGTTTCACTCCGTCTCGTGTTGTGTTTATGTGAAGACCTCCTCCGTGAATACCGTTGTCATAGAAGGTTCTCAAATCGATCCAGAGAGCGAACTTGTCTGTGTAGAAATCCTCTTCCTTCACCTTTCCCGCTCCGCCCATTCGTCTCTTGATCGATTCCCAAAAGTCAGATGGAATCATCCCCTTTGAGAAGAGTCGGTTGGGCATACCGTCAATGTTGATGTTGATTGATTTAATGTCAGGATTTACAAACTTTTCGGTGTCTCGTTCTCCCTCTTTATAATCCTCTTCAAACAGACAGAGTATACCCGTCATCGACTTTCTCGGAAGATTGATGTGCTCGTTAATTACGTTGCCGTCCGGTTTTGAGATGGGAAAACTTCTGTGAAGGATTACGTTCTCGTAGTAGAATCCTTTGCCGACCTTATAGGAAGAGGCGGCCTCACTAGCCAAGTATTCACTCGTGATGCATCGATACTCCAACTCAATGTTAGTCAATTTATAGGTCGGTGTTTTCTCCTTCTCTTTTTTATCGTGATTCACTATCTGATCGACCTTCGGAAGAGAGATCTCAAACAACAGAGGATGAGGAAGAGCTTTCGGATAGAGAGCGCCGTGATCACTGAGAACGGTATGGTCGAGAGGTATAACGTATTTGGTGTTGTGAACTGTGGCGAGGGTGACCTCCTTTGCGTCAGTTGTGCTCTTATCCCCTGCAGGTGTACGAAGTTTTCTCATATTCTCGGATGAGATTCCCTGTCTTAATCTGTCATCTCGATCCTCGAGAAAGAGGTCATGGTAGGTCTGAAAGAGATCGTATCTCTCTGTGGTCTGAAGTATCTCTCCTCCGAAAGAGACCTTGAGCTGTTTAACGAGGTTTCGACCGACGTTATTCACGAGGGTGTTGTTTGCATGACCTCCGACTTTCATGTCAAAGAGAAGTTTAACGCTTCCCGGTACGATGACTACGTTTTCTGACAGTTTGGGAATGTAGATACTGATCGTCTCACCGGGATTCGCTGATGAGGGATTAAATGTGATCCTGTTGAGAGATGACTCCGCCTTAAGACCGAACGGTTCTATCGGTACTCGGTTAGGATTGATAATCTCTGCGATAGCGTGCGACATTTTAAAAGAGAGAAAGATTATTTTTAAATGAGTAACGAGAAAACTAACGTTAACAACCTTATGAGAAAAATATACTATAGTCCGGAGGGTTATTGGAAAGGGTACTCTGCTGTATCGAAGTTGGCTTCCGCGGCAAATGTTAGTGAGTCTGAGGCGAGAGATTGGTTAGAGAGACAGGCACTTTGGCAGATCTATCTTCCTCCGCCGAAGTATGTACCGAGACCTCATTGGAGTGTGAGTAGACCGAATGAGATTCACCAAGCGGATCTTCTGTTTCTTCCTCACGATAAGGTGGGAAGAAAGACTTATAGATACGCTTTGGTTGTGATCGATGTTGCCTCGAGATATAAAGATGCGGAAGCGTTAACATCGAAAGAGAGTCAAGAGGTAGCGAAAGCCTTTGAGAGGATCTACTCTCGAAAGCTTAAGTGGCCAAAGACACTGATCGTCGATCCTGGTAAAGAGTTTATGGGATATGTGACAAAGTTGATGGAGAGACATAACGTGAAGATACAGAGAAGTGAAGCGGGTAACCATCGAGCTCAGGCATTCGTTGAGAGAGCGAACAGAACTTTGGGGGAGAGATTATTCAGTCATCAGTATGCGCAGGAGATGGTTAGTGAAGGGAGATCGAGAGTCTGGGTGAAGAGGCTGCCCGCGGTCATGAAAGCGTTGAACTCTCAGGTGATCAGAATCACAGGTAAAGAACCCGATAAAGCCCTCGGTTTAAAAGAGGTAGAGATAAAACCATACAGTTACAAAAGACCTGTCGGAGTGAAAGAGAAGAGATTGCCCTCAGGTGTTCAGGTAAGGTATCTTCTCTCTCCCGGTGAGGATGAGGGAGGAGAGAGAAGGAGAGCGACCGATCCTATCTGGAGTATAGAGGTCTATAATATAAATCGTGTGGTGATCTCTCCCGAACAGCCTGTTTTATATTATCTTCTCGACGGACCGAAGAGATCGTTTGTGAGAGAGGAGCTTCAAGTCGTACCGTCTGACACTGAGCTTCCACCCTTATAATGACCGTAAGCAAAGGTGTGAATGTTATCCTCCCGTATTAATCTCTTATCATCGAATGGAGAGAGAGCGATCTTGTTAACAGTCTCTGTATACATGGTGTGAAGATGACTTCTGATAACATTCATCTTTCTCATAGCAGGTTTATTATCGAATAGACAGTCTTTGTAATCGTTGAATGTGATGGTCTTCTTTATCACCGCCTTCTTCACTCCCTTACACTTCTTCTCCTCGTAAGACTCTTCCACTCTGTATGAGTAGAGTTTGGCCCTCAGACCTACAAACTCTGCGATCTGCTTTCCTGAGGCTTCGTCTTTAAACATACCGATGACCTTCTTGTTAACACCTGTGAGAATACCGCTTGGGTGATCTTTCGGGTAATTACTCGTGTCAAACTTTGATTTCACATCGGAGGAGATGTCTCTATAAAAATCTTCCGTCTTTATCTCGTAGGCGAGGCTGTCCGTGTCTGTGAATAAGAGCTTTGCATTCTCTCCATACTTCGGTTTGATGTAATTATAGTGAAAATCGTACATCAAGGTCTTACTCAAGTCGAGGATTGACATACCGAGGTATACGGGTTTATTGAATTTTAGACTAACCTTCTTCATATGAACTGCGGTGAGATTCTCACAGAAGATTGTATGGTGTTGATAATTAGGTTTACACGTTAACCTCTTCGCCTGATATTCTCGAGTGACCAATCTTATGTCGACTCTGTTTCTGATGTTCTCCATAGTCTTACCGAATACGGAGTTATTCATCAACTTGAAAAAGTCTTTCTCAAAATCGTTGGTTGCCTTCGCCCTGAGATTCGTGTTAAGATCTATATACGGCTTTAGCCACGCTGACTCTTCGAATGTGATCCCTCTATGAATCTTGGTGAGTTTTAATCCGAGAGAGAGATAGAGTTTAAGAGTTTCGTGATGAATAACGTAATTCTTTTTATCATTGAGATTGGGGATTAATTTCTCTACCTTATTTACGGTTACTCTCTCTGGTGCTAACGGATAATCGTTATGAAGGTCGTGAAGATTCTCAGGGTACTCTAAGTCGACCTCAAGTATGCACGGCATACTCTTCCAATTCTTCAACTCCTCTTTTTTCATCCATCTAAAACCTTTAGTCGGAAGAGGTTTACACATTGCCCAACCGTAGAGATTATTAGCATCGAGATAAGAGATGTATTTTGTCGGTTGATCAGGATCGTAATCTTTCATATAAGGATTGTTTGCCTTTCCATATCTCGTCGAGATCATAGAGACACCGCCTCGAATTCCTTTCTCTACCATCATCAACATCTCGTAATCATGCAATAACTCCAGTTCGATCTTTGTGATTTTTAAACACGCATCCCAAGCGAGTCCTGGTGCTGTGTAATAGAATATCGGGTCTAGACGGTAATTATCAAGGCAAACATCCCTGAAGTTTTCAAAGACGTCAGAGAGAAGAAGAACATCACTCTTTAGATAGAGGTCATGGTAATCTCTCACGGTCTTCATATTGAATGTTTTCCACACCTTCTGTGCATGAATGTAATCCTCGATTGAGATGTCACTGTCATTCAATATTGAGTGAAATGTCTCTTTCGGTGGAAGTGATGTTGAAGAGAGTTTACCGAAGTTATCGAACCAATCGTATGGAAAGACACCCTTTCTTAATAGAAGTTTTAACTCATCACCTTCATAAAATTCTGTAAGATTTTTAAAAGAGTCTTTCGGAAGATTCTTCACCAAACTGTCGAGGCTAGTCGCCATGAATTTAAAAGAGTCGATGAATCTTATTTTACGCTTTACCTCTACCTCTTTTTTCTCCTCATTTATGAATTTATCAACAATTATCTCTTTGGTAAATGAGATGTACTTCTCCTCGTTGTTGGGTATACAGTCTATCTTTCCCTGTGATTTACCGAGGTTTTTAATAAAGAGATGACTGTCGTAACCTGAGAGATTGTGAAATATGACAGGATAGAACTTCGGTAGTCTGTATTTTAAATTACATATGCTATGGGCCGCGCCTCTAAACTTACCGGTGAGATGACAGTGGTCGCGAACCTTTCTATATACATCTTCATCTTTTAACTCTTCCTCACAGATGTGACAGTGAGTTGCCTTTTTATAAGTCATCCTGTCCTCCCGCGTCATCACCATCTTCTTTGGTTTTTTAAACCTGTTGTAGATCTCCTTGATATCCTTCTCCAAAGACTCGATAAATAACTGAGGGATGTTATCATCAGGAGATTCAGCTGTGTAATGTCTAAGGTGAGGTGATAAAAGTTCGTCATCGAAGCATTTGATAAGATAACTGAAACCTGAGGGACTGTGCTTTTGGTACTGATTGGTAAAGCTTTTACCATCATCTGGTTGACATGTGTCAATCTTCTCTGTGAAGCATTCAAAATCAGCATAAACAACGAATGGAACTGGCTGCTTTTTATAATGATTCTTAAAATAAATGTATTCAGGTCCTAAGAATTTTCCTTCATCGTCTTTAATCATCGGCATCTCAATCTTGACTTCCTCGTTATTCTGACAGTACTCAGTATGTTTATTCAGTGATTTCTCTGATTTAAACGAGTTTAGGCATCTATAGCAGAAATATCGCTTGTGTTGGTGATTATTAATCCCTGAGGATAACAGTCTTGACATGTTCTTTATCCAACAGAAGTGATTGGTCTCTTCGTTAGCGATAAGGAGAAGGTTTATCACCTGTTCTTTCTTTTTGCTTATTCTTAAAGGGTAAACGACCCTTTCATAACCGAATACATTGATTGCGTAATTGTTCTGATTCTCAAACTTATCTATCTGTTTAAGCGAGACGGGAAACTCGATACCTGTCCAGTCAAACTTCTCTGAGTCTTTTTTCATCCGTTTGCTAAGTCTCTCTCCATGTTCTTTAGCAGGAAAGACTGCTGAGGTTACTGCCCACTTGAAACACTCATTATCATTCTCATTCTTCACTTTGATTATTGCATTCTTATCTGCTAAGTTACCCGGTAACTCAATGTATGAAGAGGCAGAGAGAGGATTGAAAGGGTTAATGTTGATGTCAAGGTGCTCGACTCGGTCGAATTGCCAACCGGAACCTCTGTTATTAAAATTCTGTATCAATTCAAAGATTACATCTACCATATGATCGAATAATTCAGAGAGATCGGTTGACTCCGTCACAATCTCCATTTTCGATGCGAAGGAGTATACATTAATGTCGATTTTGCCTGTGGCGGGATTCTCTTTGGTAAACCTTACTGTGAGAATTAACTTGACTTTGATTGATCCCTTACTCTTTATGAGATTTATAACCCTCGGTTTTACGTTATTCATAAACGTCTTCTCATCCATGCCGTCCACTCCGTTAACTCTAAACGTTTTGAAATAACCCTTTATAGCCGTCTTGTACTCTCTGGGTGTGAGATGATCCTCTTCAGGTGAATTTACATCCTCAATGGGTTGACCCACTTCTTCCCGTCTCCTAAAAATACTGTTTACTCTCTCCTTCAGGTTCTCTACTCTCTCATTCACTGCGTTTTTGATAGGTTCGGGGATATAATTTAATAACCAACCTGTAAACCTGTTTATTGCACTCTTTACGGGTGCTGCCACTGATGTGGCAATATTCCTCATCTGCGTTACTCTCGATGGTGCTGGAATAGGTATATCACCCTCCGGTATAGATTGATCATTCGCCGAGTAAAAAATCTCACTCTCCTCCTCTAACACCTCGATTAACTCGGCTTTACGCATTCTATAATAACCTTTGATGCCCCGCTCTTTGGCAAGGACCTTCAGCTGTTTTACCGTCTGGTTCTCCATTATTATTAATCATGAAAGATTCCTTTAAGCTGAAATTTTCACTTTTACAAGATACATAATTTATCGAGGATTTTATCACGAGATGATGCGAGTATGTTTTATCGAGGAATTAAGGGGGAATTTGATTTTTCCTCGGTCAGATTTCAAAATTCTGTCTTGATGTCGGCCTTTTATACCTACTAAGGGTGTTTGTTTAGCTTTCAGAAGCCTTTCAATCAAAACTTAAGTCATCGACGAGACGATTGGGGTCGATAAAGTACTTTGCGTTTAAGACAAATTGTTCCGGTGTTCGCGCGCATTAAAGAAGTGCTTGTGAAGAATTTTGAAATCATTTCTTGAGTGTTGTTGGTCAATTCGCGATGTGACGGGGTTAAGAAAGTTAATGAAGTCTTCTACCTGAATGTACACCTACGCACGAAGTTTATGTTACAGACAAATCCGTAAATTACATGTGGACCATTGTGTTTATAAAACGACATGCTTTACTGCCAGGTTTACTGGCAAAACCGTTTATAACTTTGCCTTTCTCGCGTAGTTTGCAACAGCACGGTCAAAGTGACTCATTAATTCTCGAGGCACGGTCACCAAAGAAGAGTTCTGAACCCATTCAGTTTTATATTGTAATCTAGCCTAAATTTTAGACGTCTTTCTCTGGTCGCACGCTCCCGACCATAGGAAATCGTCTGAAATTCAGACTAATTGAATTCATGCTGTTTTTTTTAAATGGGTGTCTCCGCACACGTCAAACCAAAACATGTAATAAGAGATTTATTATCCAACTGCTCTGCTTGTATTAGCTTGTATTACTTTTATGTGGTGGATGTACTGTTTTATTATGCTGGAAAATGTGGTTCTAACTTTTCTAACTCTAGAGTGTGACCATTTAAAGGACTCTTATCAGCCTCCACCATTTTCGATGCCATCGAAATATTTATGAAAATTGTACGGTGAAACGAAATCTTATCGCATTTCTGTAAGTTGGGTTACTGGAAGACTGATTAATTACTTTCACAGTGATTTCTTTCGTTTAGACGCGCTTGGCCAACGTAGCTGGCAGTTTTAAAGGGGTTACACGCGCGCGCGTAAGCAAGGAAGCTGAGACACGCTCCGCGTAAAATATAATACCGAAACTCCCGTTTGTAAACAAACGCAAAGGCGTGGAGAATGACCATTGGAACATAAGATTAATGCGGCTCCAGCTTTTCAAAGTTTGTAAAGTTTATTATTCATGTTAAAGCTATCTATCAGCGGATTCTTTTGCCAATATGTTTGCTATGTCTACACATTTGGAAATGAAATCTCATCGTGAAGATTAAATTAATAAAATTCCTAAAGAAGATTCAGTGTAACAAGTTCAAGATGAAATTAATTAAAATGTCTGTGAATAATCAAGCACCTTATGTTTTTAACGATACTGCTATAAAATCTGTCGAGTTTCCGTCCTTGTAATAACGTTGCTGTACAAACGATTGTAAAACTTGGAGGTCTCTTTTAGAAAGAAACCTTTGAGTGTAAATCAAAGGTATTGATAAATACATTCGTAAGGCATGCCACAGCCTTTTTTTTTAACTATCTAATGTGGGTTAATAACATCATTAATATCAACATATTCTTAAGCATATTGCTACTTTTTGGTAAGTTTCGTGAATTCTTAAATTCAACTTTATTTACCATTGAGGACATCATCCTATTTCTGTACAAAATTTTAGTGTCTGCTTCCAATTTTTAGAATACAGCGAGTCTATTCAGTTTCAAAATTAAAATAGCCCCCATCTTTCATCAGTTTAAATTTTTCCCACTATTCAGCAATTAAGCCGAGAATTAATTTTGTCAATAATGCGATATCATGTTTCTAATTTGATAAATTTAAAAGCTACCTGCTTTCCAATTTTATGCTCGCCTCCAGTCATTCAGCACTTTCGAGTTCCTTGCAATTATGGAAATCCGAAAAATCTGCAAGATTGTCTTAATTGCAAACCTGATTGGTCTATAGCTATACTTGTTAAAAATAATTATAGTGAATGACGCGTTGTTTTCTCTTTAAAGTTACAGGGTCCTGACAATGGTTCTGATTCAGTGAATCCGGCAGAAAGTTGGAAGTTCTTCAAAAAACGGGGAGGGAAAGGGAACAAAGGAAAGAAAGAAAAACACAGCAAAGAAAACTCCAAGGTATGTTGCCAAGCAACGAAGTTTTTGATTGACTTTTGACATCGTTTTTACAACTTTTTGATGAGTTCATAACGTGCTACATTTCAATTGGTCAAAATAAATGGAACCGATTGTAAAGGTTTTAACAAGTTTTTGAGAGAATGTGTTTTCAAGTATGACTGTGAAAATGCTGTCTCTGGTTCTCTAAAATAGATTATTCGTGTTGATTAATTATTTTGCTTTATCCATTCCGTTGCTTATGTTTAGTTGTTTTATTGCTTCTAGTCGCAGTGTGACCCAAGTCCCGGTCCCCCAGGCCCCCCTGGGCCACCCGGTCCTGTGGGTCCTCCTGGAGCCCAGATCACCGAGGCCACGATGATGGCGGAGTTTAGGAGCATGGTGCAGGGTACGCATCGATCATTTCATAAAACAAAATACTGGCTGACCATTTTGTGTAAATAGAAAGTGTTCTATTGAAACAAATAATGGGTTTCTTTACAGTTCAGTTATTGTCGACCTCGAGTTTCTGTCTGAATCTGTTAAAATGTTCTCCAATCCTAATAAACTTTTTCTGTATATGTGACTTATCGGTGAGACACTCCAAAACGCATATCAATATGATTGATTCTCTCTCTCTTTATCCCACTGTGGAGCTCAAAAATCCTGTGACGTCTATATGGCTTTTTTGGTGTGTCTAATGTCTAAGTTGTTTTCTCTTTTTATAACAGAAAGCGCAAATCGACGATCAAGGCGAATTGCAGACCAGGTATACTAATTAATATCAGTGTCTTTTAGTAGCACCTAATTACCAAGAGAAAATGTTACTTAAACTGAATTAAATTTTCTCAACTTTTACTATTACGAATGAATACCCCGAGATCGGTGAACGCACAGTGTCAATGTTCACCTCTTATCACGTGCTTATCACGGTCTTGCCACGCGGTTTTCTAACAGCTGATCTAAAAAAATGCAGTTTTCAAAGATCCCTTAGTTTTCCAACAAAATTTCATCAATTCACCATTTAACACCTTTTCTCAATAGATTATTACTAGTGCTAACAAATATTTGTTAAAGAAATGGAACTAACAATCTTTACAACTTGTTTTCTTTTAGAATATCAGTCTTATGGCCGCAGGAATCCCAGACCTTTTGTCCGCGCACCATATTGTTCTACGATACGACGTGACTGTTCCAAAGAAATCTCACCAGGAGTTGAAAAACTACAAACAGCCAGTAAGTAATGGTCCTCTTGATTTTGAAATAATTTTTTCTGCCCCGTTTGCTAGCAAAAGTGCCACAGTTCAATTGAATTTTTTTTCCAAATTTTCACTACAAAATATTGAAAAAAAACAAGCGGAACTACATGACAATACTGCTCGACAGCTTTCATTTGAGTGGCTTCACACTCGGGCTTTATAAAATGATTTTTTTAATATTATTATTATTATTATTGAATACCCTTGTTATTCCCCAGAAAATATATGATTTCGACTATTATTCTTTCAGGGCGATCACTCTGGAACGTTTGTGCGTGGAAATGATATTGACCTGCGTTCTGGTCGATACGTGATTCGGTACACCGGCGTATACCAGCTTACAGCCCAGTTGGTGATCTCGCGCGACAGGGAAGCAAATCTGCGCCCGCGAGACTATGTCAAAATCAGCATCTGCATCAGCTCCCTGTGCGAACTGAACACGTAAGTAAATGTTAAATTTGGTGGATGGCACTACTAGCCAGCAGATATTTTATGACATTATAAGGAGATCAAGCATATAACGTTTTATTAAAAACTAGCCATGGTATATTGCAATCCCCGAGTTTTGATTGGTTTACAGGCCATGTTGTCTGAGCTCATATACCATAGACGGTGCACGCGTCAGCGAGAACAGCCGGGGAGCTCAAATATTGCAATTCTTTCGGTGTTTTTAATAAAATAATTATTCCACTCGCGCTTGTTGGATATGAGATAGTTATCAACACGGCGCTACGTGTGCTACGTGTGCACGTGGAATTGTTAAATACAACATATTGGGAGATGTAATTTGGGGTGATCTTTTTTGTGCTGTTGGCAGGTGTAATAATAAGAAAAAAAATACTTGAAATTTTATTTTTTAGGTCTTTGACCACAATAACAGGAGTGGAAAGCAACAGTCTCAAGTTTACAGTCTCGGTGACCGGAATGCTTATGCTCAAGGTAATGAGTTTTATCTTTACAAGAATAACTCATAAGTTCCATAGCCAGTTGAAAAGTCTGCGCACATGTCGACTTCTGCATACGTTGACAGCTAATGGTCGTCCAGTTCTTGATTTTGTAAACTAATCAGGGCCTTATTTTTCAGTTTGCAAAAGTAGTGTCCTTTATAACGTTTGAAAATCATCCAATCACAGCAGAGCATGCTTTATAAGGTTTCGCGTGACCAGTCGACCTTATCGCCTGATGAAGACAAACAGTATGCAGTCAAAACGTCGCGATTCACATCACAAGTTACTACATCATGAAACAAACGATAAAATACTTTATCGTTACTTTTAAGGGTATTGATTAATTTTGATTCTTTGTCTGCCCTTTTTGGCTGTATAATGACAAACCCCATACTGTTGTCACTGGACATGTTAATTATTTCTCCATTTCTTACTAGTCAAAAGGCAAGTTAGGCGGGGAACTGCCAAACGAATGCTACACCAGAAAATTAATATTTGTTGTTATTTCTCTTATATTAGGCAGGTCATTATGTGTCGATTTACATCGAGAACAACACCAACAAACCAATCAGCATCTTGGAGAAGTCCTCCTTTTCCGGCCTCATGATTGGTCGCTGAGATTATGACGTAGAAGTAAAAGTAGTAGATGTAGTCGATACAAACGCTGAACATGGGACCAAGGCTCCAAAATTTGTACCGAACTGAATACTGCCGGCGCTCTCTTTTGGTTGTAAAAATGGCCTGGAAACAAGACAGATTCTCCTTTATTTTGCGGTAGTTAAACTGTTGAGTTGTTCTTATTGCTGTATAGGAGTTTGATTGCTTTTTCCTTGGAATTCACTCTTCCTAAGAGAATGAATGAAACTTAGTTCAATTATCAGGAAAGTTTTGACACTTTTCCAGAGCTGTTTCAACGTTGTAGATATGTAGAGTGTCATATGTAGATAACTTGATGGATTGGGGAACGAGCACATTTTTTCGGCAACCGAAAAGTTTCCGATTCCTATTTTCCGATTAATCTTTTTTTTTTTTCACGAAACTTCGGAAATTTGCCGCGTTAGCCTTTCTCCATCTAGATACTACGTGTTGCTTAGCAGCAGCCTAGCCCCTGCTGAAAGATCGTAGGCTTAGTCAATTGTATTGCGACTGGAAAAGGTGCTTGTTCTCTGGCTTGTTACCATGGTTACCATGATCTTAAGCTCAAACCTTGTGGAACAACAATCACACGAAAGAATTGTTTGAAAATTATTTTTTTTATTGTGCAAAACAAAACGTTTTTAAAGTATGAAATAGTTTTGAAATAGTTTTGTCCCCCTGAAGAAGGCAGCATTGCCGAAACGTCGGGAAAAATATTTTGACTATACAGCGTAGTATTACCTAATGTTTTATTCATTCGTTTTTAAAGTATGTACTGACGATCAGCCTTTGTAGAGCATTCGCCTCCGTTCCGAGATCGAGAGAAACACGTAAGCGGCTGGCACAAGATGGCCGAAAAGCACCAGCAGGGGAGGGGGGGGGGGGGGGATGGGGGGCATGGGGTGGAGGGAGTGGAGTACTCAGGTACATCAGTGACGGGTAGTCAGGAATGAGGCCAAATTATTCAACCCTGCAATAAAAGTCCCATTATGTTAAAAGAGACCCTAAAAAAAGTCCAACGGCCCAAAAAGTACCCAGAAAACTTCATCGAAAACAATGAAAGTACAAACCGTCAAGAGAATGCGAGATATTTCATGTATCCACCTTTATTCATTCATCGCAGAAAGTTCACCGGAAAATTTCTAACCCCACAAAAAGTCCCAAACCGCGAATTTCAAACGTAAAAAATGGTCTTTGCAACTTCCCGTCACTTATATGCCTCGAGCCCCCAACACCACCACACTCTGGGTACGACTCTTGGCGCGCTCTTGGAAAGCGCCTTTTTTACAGGCTACTGAACAATAAGATTGAAACTTGTAGTCATACAACCAGTGGAAAAGTAATGAATTAAAGTAGATCTGAAAGTATAAATGGTATCGATATGACTATAATTACCCGTGCTAGTTATAGTAAAGTTGGTTTTATTTGGCAGTGAAAAGCGCACTCATTAATTTTAATTATGTTCTGTAAGCAGGTGTGGTAATTAGACAAACCGGCGGGTTTACTGACAGAAGAAAGCAGCATGGAGTCAAAACTTGTTCTAAAACACCATAGTAAAGGAGTGCTTTATTAATTTAGTTATTTACTGTGTATAGGAAGTTTATTGCGTATAAGATGGCTTATTTTCCGATGAGGAGAAATTGTGATTAATTTTATTAACTTAATTATTATTTGTTTCCTTAAAGCGAACAATAAACGACTCCCTTTATTGGTTTCATACAAAGCGTTTAACTTTAATTTCCACAAACCCAAATTCTGTAATGTCTACCCGCTTTCAGTTAAAGGTTTCCAGAGATTCCACAGCGGATCTGAAATCCCAAACACAAACTTGTAATGTTTCAAACGAAATTGTTTCAATGGACAGAGAGTTGAATTACAGTGCTAGTACTCCAACCAAGGCCACCCAAGCAAACTGTTTGCAAATTGACCAAGAGTAATTTTAGGTGTTCAAACGATAACAATTGTCACAAATGTATCGATTCTGTTGTGTACAGCTTGCTTGGATCGCTTATTTATTATAAATTTATTGTTAACATCCAAGATTTTCGATCATCAATTTACAAAGATTTGTCTTGAGTGGCCTTGGTTGGAGTAGTCGCACTGTAAGATGTTGACTCACAAACCTTTTTTTTCCAAACGCAATACTTTTCATTGAAAATTACACATGTATCTCAGAGAAAGCATTTTCAGAAATGATCTTTTCTGTTCATACAGATGAAGAACTGTTTACAGCTGTTACATCAAATAAAAGAATCTTATTTGAGACTGTGCAGCTAATAAGCCGGAGCGTCAAACGCGCCCGTTTAATTGTCCTTGTGATTCCTAGTGTTGCACTGCACATCCTCACTGCACATATCTTGCGTGTAATGAGCTAACCGCGCGCGACAGCGCACGTTCTTATATATGGGGTATAAATAAGGTCAAATGAATGTGGGGACCCCTTTTCATTTCAAAATTTAGGTTCCCTGAAGATGATCAACCAACAGGGAAAGTTTGTACGAAAATTTATTGTCATTTCTATTTCAATGGAATAACATTAAAACGACACGTGTCCAATTTTATTTTCAATTAATTTATGCTAAAATGCAAGAGGAATAAAAAGCACAAGCTCATTTTTTTTAAATTAGCAAGGGAGGTAATATAGGCAACATATCTATCTTCACACTTTTCAAAACAAAAGTGTGACAAATGGCGCGTTTTAAAAGTGTTGGCCTGATGTTAAACTTTTCACATACAGTTAAATTGAGTTTGTTTTGAACTTTCATTGCCATGTAGTTAAATCAGTTGGTTCGTCTTGTTTGAGCAAGATTAAGAAGACTGGCTAATTTTTATTCAAATTAAACTCATTTTTATTATATGAATGGTTCTGCACCGAAACTCGTTTTTAATTGGAAATAGAAGAAAAGGAAAACCCAGAAACACGGAAATAGCTTAAATGCACGAAAATTACTGAAAGTATTTAATAAAAAGGCAAATTTAAGTCCTTGTGAATGAACTCATATGGTTTGTTAGGCGCATTTGATCATATTTACATGCTAATTTGCGCCTTAGAAATATTAAATATTATTATTATTATTATTATTATTATTATTATTATTATTATTATTATTATTATTATTATTATTATTATTATTATTAACTGTGGTGTTGTTTTTTTACTTCCTGTTCAGGTGTCTCCATTCGGAGTAGTTTCTCCCGCCGCACATGAACTGTCATTATGACGGCTGTGAAACCGAAATCTCATGTCATAAGTTTTTTAAATCGAGTCAAAAAACTGAAATATTTGCTAACATATCAGTAATTTCCACCGGTCAAAACTAATAAATGATAACGAGGAAGCGTGTTTTGTCCGGCCATAAAACTCTCATGTATATAGATCTATCAAAGAATCTTGGAATGTGTAAATGCATGTTGATATTCTGTGTTTTCGAATCCGAGCAAAAAAAACGAATGGGTGTTTTTAAGGCTTACTCAATACCTTCAATCAGAAATATAATCTTGCCCGATGTGCTACGTGCGGGATACATAAAAATAGGTTTTATTTCAGGTAATTACTTAATTAAAGTTTAAACTGCTTGCACCTGTTCTATCAAACACAGACTCAAAGACAACCCGCTGAATAACGGTAGAGTAAAGCTTAATTAAAATGAGCCAATTCTTTATATCTTTTGTTAAAACTGAGATGTCGATTTGGTTTTTACGATTTGGTTTTTAAATTAGTTCACAACCTAACACCTTGGACAAAAATTGCACAATCTCAATTGTTTTGTTTTGTTTTTAACTGGAAAGCGACGTAAGATCCAAGCCGCTGAATATTTGTCAGTTTTTAATGTAAACGTTTATTAAAATAGACAAATAGTCTAATGCAATAAACACCAGGTCGAACCGGGGTCCCCTGTTTTATGAGTCAAATGAGTCTATGAGTCATGAGTCATTTTTTAACAAAGTTGTAGACTGAAACTTATAAATAGCCATGTAGGTTTACTTATTAAAGCAAAAGGGGGCGTGTTATCAACGACATATGAAATCATTATCCTAACTTCAAGCAACTTCAAGCAATACTCAAAGCAAGCAGACTGGATTTTCTGACTACCGAAGGATAATGGCGAATTTAACTGGAGAGGGAAACTATACAAGCAAACTGAGCCAGGCACTCAGCGGATTACCAGCTGGCATAGCTGAATTTTTTTCGGTTTCGAACATTTTTCTTTCCATCACCGCTTCTTTGGGCAATATTGTGATCCTTACTGCTTTAGCGAGTGTCTCTTCTATTCATCCACCGACAAAACTTTTCTTTCGATGCCTGGCCGTCACTGATCTTTGCGTTGGTCTTATTATACAGCCACTCTTCATAACCGACATAATGTCTCGTATAATAAAGATGAACGAGACTTTTCTGCACTACCTTCCTGAAATTATCGGAGCTTTAAGTATAACGTTCTGTGGAGTATCCGTCTTGACATCGACAGCAATAAGTGTGGACAGACTACTCGCCCTGTTGATGGGGCTCAGATACAGAGATGTCATAACATTACGGCGAGTCCGTGTAGTTGTAATCTGTATATGGTTAATTGCTGCTTTAAGTGCGTGGCTCCGGGTGTGGAGAAGAGATATTGCCTATAAGCAAGCCTCTGTTATCGTAATACTTTGCCTGGCAACTTCGATTTTCTGTTACTCGAGGATTTTCCTCAAACTACGACATCAACATGCCTTTGTTCAAAACATTGTCCCCCACAGTCAACAGAACGGAGAAGGGATTCCAATGAACATAAACAGATACAAGAAGACAGTTTCTAGCATAATGTGGGTGCAGTTGGCATTAGTTGCGTGTTATATTCCGTGGGGTATTGCGGCTGTGCTGTATGGGAATCAACATTTCGTGGCCTGGAAAGCTACATCGACTCTCGTCTACTTAAACTCATCTCTAAACCCGATTCTGTATTGTTGGAAGATCAAGGGAGTAAAACAAGCAGTTAAAGGCATAATCTGGCAGTTTTCCTGTTTTTGAATGACTAGCTGTATTGCGAAGAACAATTGACTAATGGTGCCCAAATAGCGTGAAAAAAGTAGCTAAATTCAATTCTTGCAATTGGAATGGAGAAATTTACGTTTTTCTTATTTTGTCTAATCGTTCTGTTTTGCTTTCGCTATTAATTCATTTCTTGTTTAGTTCCCAGGCTCATTTTTTCGACTATTTTGCTTGGTACAAGAAAAATGGTAAAAATTGGGGGCATTGGGTTGGCACTCTCTGACCCACATTTTTGTATACTCTCAAGAGACTGTTTCAATTTGTCAAGGGAATACTTTTCGCTGTGGGCGATAAAAACGTCATTGGATAGGAATGCGTCAGCACTTCTCGATCCTGAAGTGTTATTTTCACGCGTCGCTCGTCATTTAGCCTGTCTAGCCTTTTGCAAACTACAGGTAGGTATTTTTCAAAGATCTGTGCTATTCATCGATTGAATCGCTTAGTTTTACATGCTTAAAAGCTGCTGCGAATCTTCATTGTTTTTACAAGTCTATTGTTTGTCCTCTTCATTGAAAGAAGTATTTTTAGCTCGTCACGCAATCTTTTGTTTTGACCACAATTCACGTACTTGATCACGACTTAATGCAGCTTCTCAAGACTTCAGACAGGAAAATGGTAATGTACAATATTGCTTCGAACTTAAATGGAATTTTTAGAAGGATCGGTAAAGCCACTTAGTGAAAAATTGACTGCAAAAAGCCGTCGGGCTAAAATCAAACTTACGCTTTAGCATGAATAATGCAGGATCTCACGGCTTCAAAAATATGCAGAATTTTGAAGCTTTGATACATTAGTTGCTACATCCTGAAATGAGAATTAATCTAAAACAAAACTTCCTTCAAGTTTCTTTCATTTGCCCAGTTTACGTTTGGAATCTTAGGCTTCTGAAGCGTATTGATTTGAAAAGCACATGGTGACATCTGATATGCAGCGTGCGGCCGACTTACCATCGCGTTGTAGTTTATTGACCTTTATTTAATAATTGTGTTCAGTTAATACGACCTTTTACGTGCAAAGATTTACTGCAATACTTCGGAAAATGAAAACAAGTTTTTTTTTTGTTATTAGTTATAGTGATGGAAAGCATAAGAAGCAATATGAGTGTTAATTTTGTGGAAGGAATTCAGTAGTTTGCACCATGATTCGCAAATTTTATTATCCCCAATTACGGGTTGGTACATTTCGCTGACCCCCAGTCCATGGACCACCACGTTGGACTACCAAAATGGACTACCTTAATGGACTGTCAAATGGACTACCTAGATGGACTACCTAACAAAACACCTTGAAAAAAAAAACTAGAAAGAAATATCACCCCGCATTGGTTGTTTGTTTTGACTGATTCACTGCTATCTGCCATCTTGTTTTAATTTTGTGTTTATTACCGCTGCTCAGAAGTGAAATAAAGTGTTGACTTTCCTTTAAAACGAGAAAGTGCAAAAGACAATTTTGCCTTCTGTCAGGGCACCCGGCGCTGCCTCCTATAACCTCAAAAACATCTTGATGTGCAAATGGCATTTAATTAAAAATCAACCATTGTTTAGAGAAATACTATCTTACCTTATCTCATATGAAAATGGAAAGTCTCAAAGATATATACTTGCAAGAGCAAAACAAAATAACGAGAGGTCACTTGTCACGCCATGGCCATGAGCTTATTGGTCATGTTTGACCTGTCAACACTTCACTTCACTTCTGAGCAGCGGTAATAAACACAAAATGAAAACAAGATGGTGGATCGCGGTGACTCAATAAAAACAAAAAACCAAGGGGTGATATTTCTTTTTAGTTTTTTTTTCAAGGTATTGTATTAGGTAGTCCATCTAGATAGTCCATTTGACTGTCCAGTAAGGTAGTCCATTTTTGGTAGTCCATCGTAGTGGTCCATGGACTGGGGGTCAGCGAAATGTACCACCCCCCCCCCCCCCCCCCCCCCAATTACCGCTTTTCTGTACCAAGATAATACCACTGGTGGTTAAATAAATGTCAGTGACAGTTGTACAGAATGAAAACCTACCTTTCACCAGAGTGTTTTGAACAAGTGTTATATTTTGTAGAAAGAGTTCGTGTTTTTGCGAGTTGTTAAAATGACGCGCGGAGGTGAAGAAATTTTTTTCACCGTCTTCAAGTTTGGTTTGGGATCAATTTATCAAGGTTGATAATTAGTATATGTAATCGCATGGGCCCGAGGGCAATTAAGGATTAATTTCACGCGCATTTTCAAAGTTTTCACAAAATTGCCCGAGTCGCGAAGCGACGAGGGCAATTTGGAAAACTTTGAAAATGCAAGTGAAATTAATCCTTAATTGCACGAGGGCACATTGCGATTACGTGTTTATCACATAAAGGGCAAAATTGTGTACAAAAGAAAACTTAAACGAGATCCGCCATGGCGTGAACCGGTTGGCAAGAATATTTGCTCGTAGCAAAATGACCACATAAAAAATCAACTTATGCCGAGAAACAGTAAAAGTAAGCATAACACAGCATGTGCAATTCACTCATAATAGTTCCTTCACAGATAAACCTGAATGCAGTTTAAATTTTATTTACCTTTGTTTACGAGGCGTCCGACCGCGCAGAAATGCTGCATCGATGAAAGTCATAAACAAAGTGTCCGAACGAGCTTTAATAACTTCTTGAACCTGACATTCTCCTTTCCACAGCGAAAACTGTAAGTACCAACAAAATTTATGCCCTTTCCAGGCTCTGTTTCTAATAAGGCGAAGCAAGCAAAACGAAGAAATGTTATCTTTCAGTGTCGATTTAGTGGTCTCAGCCGCCATGAATAATTTCTTTTCTCCGTGCAGCGCCAATCGTCCAGAAGTTTTTTCGGGCTGTGACAAACGAATTTGGATTGAAAAGTCCTCTCTCTATTCCACCAAGGCACTACTCATTTCTGCCTATCGATTTTCTTTCACATTTGATGAAATAACCGCATTTATATCAAACTCGGATGCATTGCGTTTCTGAACTTTTTTCAAACTCGTTTCAAGCGGGAAACCAACTCAGTGCAGACGACGCGCGCTCAGCCAATCAGGATCAAGTAATCATGCCCTCTTGATTACCAAAAAGTGCCCTCGTGATTAAGAAAAAATGCCCTCTGTCTCAACCAATCAGCGTTCAGTAATTTTGCCCCGTATGTGATAAACATTTTAAATCATGAATTGGTCTTTCAGCGTGTCTAGTTGTAATAAAAGTTTACTTCAGAAAGGAATTATTTGTCTGAATTTAGAACGCATATGGTATATTTTTTCCACTCGCACGTTTCTGTTAAGGACGTTCGCGCGAAAATTTTCTAGTCGATAGATTTTTCTAAAATTTTTACTGAGGACGGATAATGAGTTACTTGTGTCAGAAATACAAAAAAAAGTGGGGGTCACCGACTTCGTTTCAGAGATAAAGTCTGTAGAAAACTACCCTGATTTTGAAAAATTGCCGCACGTAATTTCGCACGGCTTTCAAGGTTTGTAGTTTAAATTATCGATGATGAGAAAACGGAAGCAAACGATCTTGGTGATATTTTGAAGAAGTGCGTCTGTTGCGTAAATAATTTTAAGTGTTGCCATCTTTTATGCAAAACTTAGCCCTGGAAGAGGCATTTGAACCCGTCGTACGGCAAAACGAAAAGATCAAAAAGCGGAATTCGAACGTGCCTGGGGCAAAAAAAATCAACCTTTTAATCGATAGATTTTTTTCATTTTCTCACAAAACGTAGATAATCGTTAACAAAAGTGATCTGCTAAGAAAAAAGTAGGGGTCACCGACCATTTAAGCGAGCAAACTGCAAGCGAAGTTATCGCAACGGCTACTCACCCTATATGTGGTTGGAAAGTTTCCTCAGTGCGCGCGCTCGATGCATGACGTGGCGTAGCGTTGCGACAGGAATTACGTGCGCAGTAAGGATGCTCACAAACAATTAGCGCGAACGTCCTTAAATGCCGTAAAAGAGCCAGGAACTTTATTGGGGGGTGGGTGCGCGCTAATAAAAGCCTTCGGGACTGTGAGTCAATGGGTTAATGCATCGCAAATCGCTTTCAATACTAACATTTCCCCAACGTATACTCCATACAAAATTGTCGAATCTCGAAGAGATCTTTGATTCTCATTTACAACCTATGAATGTAGTCGTGGCCGAGTGGTTAAGGCGATGGACTAGAAATCCATTGGGGTCTCCCCCGGCAGGTTCGAATCCTGCCGACTACCTTACTGACGTAGTTTTTATCTGTTCAATCAAATATTTTTACACACATTGATCATTTATCTGATTGGTTTTTTAAAATGGAGATGTTCAAGTTTATTTACAAATCTTAGAATAATTTTCGATTTATTGTACAAAGTAATTGCTTGCGAATTCATATTGGTTTTCCGCTTGGTTAGCTTTCTTTTGCGTTTTTGTATTTTAAACCGGAGCAATTCTGCCCTACGATATTTGCGCGTGCTTGGCCGGTTGCACTGATGCTATTAATTTCTGGTATTGTTGAGGTGAAACTGAACCCCTTCCTTCCTAACGTTATTTTTTACTTCCGGGAGGTAAGAAGTAAAAAAAAAAACGTCAGACAGCCCTATTTCTAACTAAAAAAACTGGTAGCAGAGCGAGGTTTTGATCCTCGGACCTCTGGGTTATGGGCCCAGCACGCTTCCACTGCGCCACTCTGCTCACAAGTAATTTGCCGAAACATTTTTAGAACACAATTCTAATCAAGATAGCTTATGGCTTGAAAATATCGCAAACCTGTGTTTCTCCATTCTTGTCTCGATAATCTTTTTATTCTCTTTCAACATAGAAAAGAAAAAGTAAATTGTCCGTCGTCAGGATGTATGTTATAGTTCAAAAGTCTTGCAAGCAACATTTATAGCGATAGCACAGGCGGAAAAATGAAAAAATGTTAGCAGAGCGACGTTTTGATCCTGGGTCTTGAAGTATTTAACACCTTACGTTTTTATCATATCTCTCTTGAAAATGGCGCTTATACAACCTCGCGGCCAAATAATAATTTTGTGTTGTTAATTACACATAGAAAAGAAAGGGCGAATTGTAGTTTGTGCGATCATTGGAAATCGAAAGTTTGATTCTCGCCCTGAATATTTATAGGACATCGGTCATGGATACTACAAAAATAAACAGAAAAAAGTATGAAAACGAACAAACAAAAAATAAATCATGAACTGGATAACATTTAACAGCTTTGTAACAGTCATGAAAAAGAAAAAAAGAATAACCAACAAAATTATTAGCAGAGCGAGGTTTTGATCCTCGGACCTCTGGGTTATGGGCCCAGCACGCTTCCACTGCGCCACTCTGCTTGCTGCTGACGGTTTTTCAACACATACTCCTAGCGAAGCTCCTTGTGAAAAATTCTTCCTGAATTCTTCGTTTGTGCCTTTGCTCGGTTATGAACTATCAAGGTAGTCGTGGCCGAGTGGTTAAGGCGATGGACTTGAAATCCATTGGGGTCTCCCCGCGCAGGTTCGAATCCTGTCGACTACGTCGAAGACATAATTTTTATCTTTTCAATCACATATTTTTATGATGATGATGATTGTAGAAAGTAATTAAATTTAATTTGGTTTTCCGCTTGGTTTTGTCTCCTTTTGCGTTTTTGCCCTACGAAATTTTGCGCACACTTGACCAGTTGCACTGCTTTTGTTAATTTCTGGTATTATTGAGGTAAAACTGAACCCCTTCCTAACTAACACTGTTTTTCCTTCCGGGAAATAAGACGAAATAAAAGAATCGTTTGACACTTCTACTTTTCAAACTAAAAAAATACTAGCAGAGCGAGGTTTTGATCCTCGGACCTCTGAGTTATGGGCCCAGCACGCTTCCACTGCGCCACTCTGCTCATTGATGACACTTTGAAGAATTTTACAACTTACATTTCTATCATATTTCTCTTGAAAATGGCGCTCATACAACTTGGAGTCCCTGCCAATTTTCGTCAAAATAATAAGAAACCGCGAATTGTCCTTTGTGCGGTCATTGGTGGAAATCGAAACTTTGATTTTCGTCCATGAACGTTTATAGGACATCCGTCATGGATAATACAGAAATATACCAAAACAAATATGAAAACGGCCACGACTATCTTGATAGTCTATAACCCAGCCAAAACGCAAAAGAGGCGTTCAAGAAGAGTTTTTCCAAAACAATTTGAACGAGCTTCACTCGCAGTATATGTTGATTAACCATCAGCAGCAAGCAGAGTGGCGCAGTGGAAGCGTGCTGGGCCCATAACCCAGAGGTCCGAGGATCAAAACCTCGCTCTGCTAATAATTTTGTTTGTTATATTCTTTTTTTCTTTTTCATGACTGTTACAAAGCTGTTAAATGTTATACAGTTAATGATTTATTTTTTGTTTGTTCGTTTTCATACTTTTTTCTGTCCATTTTTGTAGTATCCATGACCGAAAATCAAACTTTCGATTTCCAATGATCGCACAAAGTACAATTCGCCCTTTCTTTTCTATGTGTAATTAACAAAACAAAATTATTACGATAAAAACGTGGAAGCGTGCTGGGCCCATAACCCAGAGGTCCGAGGATCAAAACCTCGCTCTGCTAACATCTCTTTATCATTTTTGGCGGGGGTAATTATTAGAATTTTGACAAAACGCGCATAAAATTATTTCCTAATTTCACGAGTATACCATTTGGTTACCTTTCAATATCATGGGTGACAAATTACGCTTACAATCGTAGTTTTTTAACTTGTTTATTGTATTGTCACGAACGGACCGGTTGGAAACAACGCCCGTGTAAAACTCTCAAAAATCTGCTCAATGCCATACATGTTATCGCTAAAAGATTATGAGCGAAAATGTGCAAAGTTTAAGCTTTAAGATCATCTTTTAAAATCCTGTACGCCATCTTGGCACTGAAACATGGGAAACGTTGCCATGGCAATTTTGTAATTTCACATGTGAAATTATAAATTAGCGCTAAAATTTCGCTCCAAAATTAAGGAGTAATTTGTCACCCATGATATTACTTTCTACAATGAAGCGAAAATTAGTTTGGGTACTGTAAAAAACTTGAACATACCCATGTCTATATACCAATCAGATAAACGATCATTTTTTTTTAATGTGCGTAAAAATATTTGAATGAAAATATAGAAAAAACGTCTTCGACGTAGTCGGCAGGATTCAAACCTGCGCGGGGAGACCCCAATGGATTTCAAGTGCATCGCCTTAACCACTCGGCCACGACTACCTTGATAGTATATAAGCCAGCCAAAACGTAAAAGAGACGTTCAGGAAAAGTTTTTCCGAAACAATTTGAACGAACTTCACTCGGGGTATATGTTGATTAACCATCAGCAGCAAGCAGAGTGGCGCAGTGGAAGCGTGCTGGGCCCATAACCCAGAGGTCCGAGGATCAAAACCTTGCTCTGCTAACATTTTTTTTCATTTTTTTTCGGCTGTGGTATCGCTATAAATGTAGTTTGCAAAACTTTTGAATTGTAACAAAGATCCTGACGAGGGACAATTTACTTTTTCTTTTCTATGTTGAGAAACACAGCTTTGCGATATTTTCAAGCCACGAGCTTTCTTAATAAGGATTCGATTTCCTTAATTCTTATTTCCCGGTAGTAAAAATTAACATGAGCAAGGAAGGGGCTCAGTTTCACCTCGATGATACCGGTAAACTCCGGTATTATCGGTAATACCGGATAATACCGGTTAATACCGGATAATACCGGTATGTTCTTTCAGCATAGACAAGAAAAGGAAAATTGTGTTAAGTCAGGATCCTTGTTATAATTCCAAAGTCTTGCGAACAACACTTATAGCACATCACAACCACAAAAATAAGAAAAAGATTTTAGCAGATCGAGGTTTTGATCCTCGGACCTCTGGGTTATGGGCCCAGCACGCTTCCACTGTGCCACTCTGCTGGCTGCTGACGGTTTATCAACATATACTCCTAGCGAAGCTCCTTGTGAAAAATTCTTCCTGAATTCTTCGTTTGTGCCTTTGCTCGGTTATGAACTATCAAGGTAGTCGTGGCCGAGTGGTTAAGGCGATGGACTAGAAATCCACTGGGGTCTCCCCGCGCAGGTTCGAATCCTGCCGACTACGTGGAAGAAGTTGATTTTTCCTTTTCGATCATAACAAACATGAATAATTTTTTGATTGCTCATTTATTAGCTCATGAGAACGCTCTAGTTATTGACAGTCCTGTGTTCGATTCATTGTAGAAAGTAACTGCATGAGTTTTGGAACTGGTTTTCTTTTGATTTTACTTTTCGTTTTTGTATTTTCAGCCATTAAGAATCAATTGAAAGTTCCCTTACGAATTTTGCACGCTTGGCGCCGGCGTCACTGTTTTTGTTTGTGGTGTGACTGGCGTGAAACTGAGCTCCTTTCCTTCCTAGCTCATGTTATCTTTTTGCTTCCAGGAAATGAGAAGTGTAAAGAAATTCGTCAAACACTTCTATTTTTCAAGTGGAACAATTGCTAGCAGAGAGAGAAACTCTGGGTTATGGGCAAACCAAGCGACATTTTTCAGAGTCTAGCTCCTTGATTAGTGTTTCTTCAGACTTGCCTCAAAATTTCAACAAAGAAATTTGAAGAAAAAATAACTTGTCCGTAGTCAAAATCTTTGATAAAATTTTAAAGCTCGTACTGACAAACATTATTTATAGGATACCACAGCCGTCAAAAATAATAACAAAAAGGTGCTTGCAGAGCGAGGTTTTGTTCCTCGGATCTCTGGGTTATGGGCCCAGCATGCTTCCACTGGGCCACTCTGCTTGCTGCTTTCGGTTAAAGGAGAAGTTCACTCCAGAATGGCTATTTATTTTATTACGCTAATAAAAAGTTTATACAAAGATATGTTGTTCACCAAAATTTTAGCTTCTAACGAGCGCTTAAACCCTACGAAATCCTTTTCTGAAGTAACCCAAAACTCGGCAACTGAACGCTGCCATCTTGGAGCTGGTAATGTATGCGTGACGTCAAAGGGCTCAGCCTGAAGTTAAGCGGGAAAATTTACAGTCAAAATACTCAGCGCATGCCGCTTAGAATGTCAAAAATAAACCAATCAAATTGCTTCATTTCTGACAGGCTCACGTGTTCACGTGTTTACGGTTGGATGATCTACAATATTCAAATTAAATTTGAATGTTTGAAACGAATAATGCAATCCGTTCGCCGTTAATCAAACCTATTCCGGAATTCTAAGCGGCACGCGCTGAGTATTTTGACTATAAATACTTCAAACTCTTTGTTTCTTTGAAGTGGCTTTTGTTTGTCAAAATGCCTGTCCGAAAGGAAAGAAAAGGTGAAACGTTTTTAGTATCTCTTGGAGCTCTCTTTGAGAAAAATGGAGCTGCACAAACAGGCATTTTGACAAACAAAAGCCATTACAAACTTCTCCGGAGCAGGTTCAGAGCTACCTTAAATTTTCGAAAATTTAAGGGAGCTCTGAACCTGCTCCGGAGAAATTTTTTTAACTTTGCGAAAAGTTGCATCGTAACATGCCAATCATTATTCAATAATAAACAATGGGGGTCACCGGACTCGTTTTTGAGTTATAAGCACTTAAAGGGAAAATTAAGGGTGTTTTTAACAGGTAAAACTGTTGCTATAGTAACCAGTGACGTCATGAAAATGACCACAACTTATTCAGCAATGATTGGACATTTGTTTGATATCATTATTGTAGCAGCAACTGATAAAGATTTGTAGTAGTGGCCCATCAAAGTTTAAGAGCTAGAAATTGCTGGAAACCTTTGTGAGCCTCCTTAAACAACACATAATGGGACCTTGCAGTGGTATTTCCACAAAGTGGCTCTTCATCCACTGTTCCGTGAGCCAATTGGACTTAAGAAGTGTTGGTTTTTGTGGAGGGACGAAAAGCGGAGAACCCGGAGAAAAACCCTCGGAGCAATTAAGGACGAGAACCCACATGACGCCGGGTTCGGGAATCGAACTCAGGCCACATTGGTGGGTTTTTCAATCACAACGCACATATTTTTACACACGTGCAGTAACAATTGATCCGACTGGTTTATAAAAATGAGTATGTTCCAGTTTATTTACAGTATACAGAAAATAATTAAAACTGAATTTGTTTTGGTTTTCCGCTTGGTTTTGGCCTCATTTTACGTTTTTGTATTTTCAGCCAGCAAGGAGCAAAACTGCGTTACGAAATTTTGCGCGCTTGGCCAGCTGCACTGCTATTATTAATTTCTGGTATAATGGAATTGAAATTGAACCCCATCCTACCTAACTTTATATTTCACTTTCTTGAAATAAAAAGAAAAAAAAAATGTCAGACACTTCTATTTTTTAAATTAAAAAACTATTAGCAGAGCGAGTTTTTGATCCTCGGACCTCTGGGTTATGGGCCCAGCACGCTTCCACTGCGCCACTCGGCTCGCTGCTGATGGTTAATCAGCATATACTCCGAGTGAAGCTTGTTCAAACGGTTCCGGAAAGACTCATTCTGAAGGCCTCTTTTGCGTTTTGGCTGGCTTATATAATATCAAGGTAGTCGTGGCCGAGTGTTTAAGGCGATGGACTAGAAATCCATTGGGGTCTCCCCGCGCAGGTTCGAATCCTGCCGACTACGTTAATGACGT
>OY855906.1:30862490-30899990 GCA_963693305.1 Meandrina meandrites
AACCTGGCAGACCAATAGTATCCGCTTGTTCCTGCCCAACTGAGCTACTGGCCGTCTATCTTGATCATGTAACGGCGCCTTTTGTGCGAAGCCTGGACAGCTATGTTAAAGACACCACCCACATGCTGAACATCCTGGATTCCTTCCATTTCAGTGACGATGCCGTACAACGCTTGGTGTTTACTATGGACATAAAGTCACTGTATACAGTCATACCAAACGGTGAAGGTCTCCGCGCACTTAAATACTATCTGGACAAGAGAGAGGTACTTGAACCACCTACAGACAGTCTCCTTCGTATGGCAGAACTAGTGTTAACACTGAACACTTTTGAATTCAATGGTGAATTCTACAAACAAAAAGGCGGAGTGGCCATGGGTAGACGACTAGGGCCAAACTATGCATGTCTTTTTGTTGGCTACGTTGAAGAACGCATGTTATCCAGTTATGCGGGTACAAAGCCAGACCTCTACAAATGGTACATGGACGATGTGGCCGGTGCTGCTTCATGCAGTGAAGAAGACCTCCGCGAGTTCCTGGAATTTGCGTCTTCGTTCCACCCTAATCTTCAGTATACCTGGTCTATTTCCACTGACAAGCTTCCGTTCCTGGACATCTTCTTGAAGCCTCGAGATAATCACATCTCCACTTCTATATACTACAAGGACACGGACAGCAACTCCTACCTCAACTTCAGCTCATCTCATCCATCTAGCTACAAGTCATCCATTCCGTACAGTCAATTTCTCAGACTGCGCAAGATCTGCAGTGAAAACGATGACTTTGAAAGCGAGGCTAATAAAATGGAGACCTTTTTTGGAGCACGTGGTTATCCGAATGACCTGATAACGAGAGGGAGAGAACGAGCATCAATCAAATCGAGGGCTGAGCTTCTGGAGAACAACGCTAGAAACAACACCGCCAATGACAGAGTACCATTAGTCACCACCTTCCACCCCATGAACCAGGACGCCTGCAAAATCATCTCAGGAAACTTCAAGATTCTTCACGATGATAGCACGACGAACAATATCTTCAGGAAACCACCATTGATGGCTTTCAGGCGTGCCAAGAATCTGAAGGACTTGTTAGTCAGAAGCAGCCTACCGCATGACCCACCGAACCATCCAACGGGTACATTTCCCTGCAGCAGGACCATTTGCCGCACATGCCCCCATGTTAACTCATCGAACACAATTACAACACCCAAGGGGCATGTTAACATCACAGGTCACTACACCTGTACAACGGAGAACGTGGTATACTGCTTAACATGCGAGAAATGTCCATCGACCGTGTACATTGGGGAGACTGGGCGCAGGATGGCAGACCGTTTCAGAGAACACCGCAGGGATGTGATCAACGGCAGGAATGACCTTCCTGTACCTGCACATTTTAACCAACCGGATCACTCCCTGCAGGATATGAAGGTCGCTGTCCTGAAGGCAGGCCTGGTAAACCAACAGCACCGCAAGAAACAGGAGATGCGATATATCTTCAAACACGGATCACTGGCTCCTAGTGGACTAAACCACGACTTTAGCTTCACATGAATAGACTTCATTATCTTAACTCGCGCTGTCGCGCGCGCAGCAACGTGCGCGAGCTTTTATTTGAATACGCGAGTTATAAACGGACATTTTAACGGTGAAATAGTTTTGTCCCCCTGAAGAAGGCAGCATTGCCGAAACGTCGGGAAAAATATTTTGACTATACAGCGTAGTATTACCTAATTTTTTATTCATACATTTATAGCGATACCACAGGCGACAAAATGAAAAGATGTTAGCAGAGCGACGTTTTTATCCTGGGTCTTGAAGTATTTAACACCTTACGTTTTTATCATATCTCTCTTGAAAATGGCGCTTATACAACCTCGCGGCCAAATAATAATTTTGTGATGTCATTGGAAATCGAAAGTTTGATTTTCGTCCCTGAATATTCATAGGACATCGGCCATGGATACTACAAAAAATAAACAGAAAAAAGTACAAAAACGAACAAACTAAAAATAAATCATCAACTGGATAACATTTAACAGCTTTGTAACAGTCATGAAAAAGTAAAAAAGAATAACAAACAAAATTATTAGCAGAGCGAGATTTTGATCCTCGGATCTCTGGGTTATGGGCCCAGCACGCTTCCACTGCGCCACTCTGCTTGCTGCTGATGGTTAATTAACATATACTCCGAGTAAAGCTCGTTCAAATTGTCTCGGAAAAACTCTTCCTGAACACCTCTTTTGCGTTTTGGCTGGGTTATATGCTATCAAGATAGTCGTGGCCGTTTTCATATTTGTTTTGGTATATTTCTGTATGACGAGCTTTGGCCTTCCAAACAAATTATGCAAATTAGCTTAGTGGATTGAATCTCCGCTAAGGTAATTAAGATCAGTAACATAAGAACACAGTTCGCACGTTGAATTGCCGCAACGTTCAGTAAGGTGTCAGATATGTTATTCACGGCTTCCCTGGAGAGAGAAGAAAGAAACAGATATTAGTTGGTGCACGAAGACAATTTTCCTCTTTTAAATATGATCAAGAGAGATTATCCAAGGAAAACAGGCAAACACCGAAACGCGAGATTCTACCCATGAAAGCGAAAAAAAAAGGTGCGGGGTTAATATTCCGTCCACAGATAACAACAGTTCAATAAAGAACTGACTACCCAAGTGAAACGGAAAAAAGTTAGCGTAAGGTTAACATTCTGTCCACAGATAACAACAGTTCAATAAAGAACTGACTACCCAAGTAAAACGGAAAAAAGTTAGCGTAAGGTTAACATTCTGTCCACAGATAACAACAGTTCAATAAAGAACTGACTACCCAAGTAAGACAGAATGATTTAGTGCGAGGTTAATATTCTGCCCACAGATAACAACAGTTCAGTGAAGAACTGACTACCCAAGTAGGACAGAATAATTTAGCGCGAGGTTAATATTCTGCCCACAGATAACAACAGTTCATTAAAGAACTGACTACCCAGGTAAGACAGAATAATTAAGCGCGAGGTTAATATTCTGCCCACAGATAACAACAGTTCAATAAAGAACTGACTACCCAAGTAGAGCGAAATATAATTAGCGCGCGTTTAGCACAGGCCAAAGTCTATAATATTGCGCTTAGCGTTAGGCAGCCAAAATAAAATTGACTATGCAAATTGAGGTTGATATTCCACAAACACTTTTATTAAGAAAAGCAAAATTAAAACGTATAACTTATAAATTTTATAAAAAAACACTTTCCAATGCGGTTTTCTGCTTCCATAACATCGTGGATGAACAGCGAAGCCTCGAAGTTTGCGCAAACTCGTATTTCCCGCCAGAATTAATGTAACTGGTTACATTGATCAAAGACGAAAATACCGAATGTGTTATTTTCATTACACGAAACGCTTGCATATTCGTAGGCGTCGCATTCGGGGTTCGCCTTCTGTTATACTTGCAATACAGCGAGGGACATAATCAACCAAGAAAATGCAATGAAGGTGCGCATCAATACTCCTCGATTCAAGAAATAAATTACAGTCGAATCCATGAAAGTACCGCTCTTCATTTGTCCCTCCTGTTTCTACATGTAGAAATTACTGTCGATCTAGCTACTACTGATTTCAGTTTTCTTCGCTCACATGCATGTATATACAGATGTAACTTACCAGAATCGATTTATACGTGCGGCTTTGTTATGGAAAATCAGTGACGTGCTTCTAGTCGCGCCATACACTGTAGTAGTGATACAAAAATGCCGGCTCAAACATGACAGTGTTGCCGGGAAGATCTTGTGAAAAAGTAATCACCGCTTTCAGGTCTCATAAACGCCTATATTGGCACTTAAGCAACGAAAATTCCATGAGAATACGAACTGAATACATTACTACCACACGGCGCCTTTCCCGAAACCGCGAATGTAGAAACTGCGTGACAAAAGAGACAGACCTTCGGTTCAGTTTCATGTTACATTTCCTGGCGTGCGGTGACAAGTCATGTACAAGATTAAAAGACCTCCTGGACAGAATTTTTTTGGAGGCTAAAGCTCGTCATGGGGCGGAGTGGGATGACTGATGTCCTATAAACGTTCATGGACGAAAATCAAAGTTTCGATTTCCACCAATGACCGCACAAAGGACAATTCGCGGTTTCTTATTATTTTGACGAAAATTGGCAGGGACTCCAAGTTGTATGAGTGCCATTTTCAAGAGAAATATGATAGAAATGTAAGTTGCAAAATACTTCAAAGTGTCATCAATGAGCAGAGTGGCGCAGTGGAAGCGTGCTGGGCCCATAACCCAGAGGTCCGAGGATCAAAACCTCGTTCTGCTAGTACTTTTTTAGTTTGAAAAAACAAGCGGAAAACCAAATTATAAAAATATGTGATTGAAAAGATAAAAATTATGTCTTCGACGTAGTCGACAGGATTCGAACCTGCGCGGGGAGACCCCAATGGATTTCTAGTCCATCGCTTTAACCACTCGGCCACGACTACCTTGAGAGTCTATAAGCCAGCCAAAGCGCAAAAGAGGAGTGAGTTCACGATGAGTTTTTCCGAAACAATTTGAACGAGCTTTACTCGGAGTATATGTATATTAACCATCAGCAGCAAGCAGAGTGGCGCAGCGGAAGCGTGCTGGGCCCATAACCCAGAGGTCCGAGGATCAAAACCTCGATCTGCTAAAATCTTTTTCTTATTTTTGTGGTTGTGATGTGCTATAACTTTTTATCATATCATTTTAGCAAGTGAAATTTTTTCCTAATTTCACCAGTATACCATTCGGTTACCTTTTAATATCATGGGTGACAAATTACGCTTACAATCGTAGCTTTTTAACTTGTTTATTGTATCATCATGAACGAACCGATTGGAAACAACGCCCGTGTAAAACGCTCGAAAATCTGCTCAATGCCATTCATGTTATCGCTGAAAGATTATAAGACGACCAAACAACTGGCCAAGGTTAAATTCAAGCGAAAATGTGCAAAGTTTAAGCTTTAAGATCATCTTTTAAAATCCTGTACGCCATCTTGGCACTGAAACATGGGAAACGTTGCCATGGCAATTTTGTAATTTCACATGTGAAATTATAAATTAGCGCTAAAATTTCGCGCCAAAATAAAGGAGTAATTTGTCACCCATGATATTACTTTCTACAATGAAGCGAAAATTATTTTGGGTACTGTAAAAAACTTGAACATACCCATGTTTATATACCAATCAGATAAATGATCATTTTTTTTAATGTGTGTAAAAATATTTGATTGAAAATATAGAAAAAACGTTTTCGATGTAGTCGGCAGGATTCGAACCTGCGTGGGGAGACCCCAATGGAATTCAAGTCCATCCATGGGCCCATCACGCTTCCACTGCGCCACTCTGCTGGCTGCTGACGGTTTATCAACATATACTCCTAGCGAAGCTCCTTGTGAAAAATTCTTCCTGAATTCTTCGTTTGTGCCTTTGCTCGGTTATGAACTATCAAGGTAGTCGTGGCCGAGTGGTTAAGGCGATGGACTAGAAATCCACTGGGGTCTCCCCGCGCAGGTTCGAATCCTGCCGACTACGTGGGAGAAGTTGATTTTTCCTTTTCGATCATAACAAACATGAAGAATTTTTTGATTGCTCATGAGAACGCTCTAGTTATTGACAGTCCTGTTTTCGATTCATTGTAGAAAGTAACTGCATGAGTTTTGGAACTGGTTTTCTTTTGATTTTACTTTTCGTTTTTGTATTTTCAGCCATTAAGAATCAATTGAAAGTTCCCTTACGAATTTTGCACGCTTGGCGTCGGCTTCACTGTTTTTGTTTGTGGTGTGACTGGCGTGAAACTGAGCTCCTTTCCTTCCTAGCCCATGCTATCGTTTTGCTTCCAGGAAATGAGGAGTGTAAAGAAATTCGTCAGACACCTCTATTTTTCAAGTGAAGCAATTGCTACGTAATTGCTAGCAGAGAGAGAAACTCTGGGTTATGGGCAAACCAAGCGACATTTTTTCAGAGTCTAGCTCCTTGACTAGTGTTTCTTCAGACTTGCCTCAAAATTTCAACAAAGAAATTTGAAGAAAAAATAACTTGTCCGTAGTCAAAATCTTTGATAAAATTTTAAAGCTCGTACTGACAAACATTATTTATAGGATACCACAGCCGTCAAAAATAATAACAAAAAGGTGCTAGCAGAGCGAGGTTTTGTTCCTCGGATATCTGGGTTATGGGCCCAGCACGCTTCCACTGGGCCACTCTGCTTGCTGCTTTCGGTTAAAGGAGAAGTTCACTCCAGAATGGCTATTTATTTTTTTACGCTAATAAAAAGTTTATACAAAGATATGTTGTTCACCAAAATTTTAGCTTCTAACGAGCGCTTAAACCCTACGAAATCCTTTTCTGAAGTAACCCAAAACTCGGCAACTGAACGCTGCCATCTTGGAGCTGGTGATGTATGCGTGACGTCAAAGGGCTCAGCCTGAAGTTAAGCGGGAAAATTTACAGTCAAAATACTCAGCGCATGCCGCTTAGAATGTCAAAAATAAACCAATCAAATTGCTTCATTTCTGACAGGCTCACGTGTTCACGTGTTCACGGTTGGATGATCTACAATATTCAAATTAAATTTGAATATTTGAAACGAATAATGCAATCCGTTCGCCGTTAATCAAAACTATTCCGGAATTCTAAGCGGCATGCGCTGAGTATTTTGACTATAAATACTTCAAACTCTTTGTTTCTTTGAAGTGGCTTTTGTTTGTCAAAATGCCTGTCCGAAAGGAAAAAAAAGGTAAAACGTTTTCAGTATCTCTTGGAGCTCTCTTTGAGAAAAATGGAGCTGCACAAACAGGCATTTTGACAAACAAAAGCCATTACAAACTTCTCCGGAGCAGGTTCTGAGCTACCTTAAATTTTCGAAAATTTAAGGGAGCTCTGATCCTGGTCCGGAGAAATTTTTTAACATTGCAAAAAGTTGCATCGTAACATGCCAATCATTATTCAATAATAAACAATGGGGGTCACCGGACTCGTTTTTGAGTTATAAGCACTTAAAGGGAAAATTAAGGGTGTTTTTAACAGATAAAACTGTTGCTATAGTAACCAGTGACGTCATGAAAATGACCACAACTTATTCAGCAATGATTGGACATTTGTTTGATATCATTATTGTAGCAGCAGCTGATAAAGATTTGTAGTAGTGGCCCATCAAAGTTTAAGAGCTTGAAATTGCTGGAAACCGTTGTGAGCCTCCTTAAACAACACATAATGGGACCTTGCAGTGGCATTT
The DNA here is from genome assembly GCA_963693305.1 of Meandrina meandrites. Classification (NCBI taxonomy): domain Eukaryota; kingdom Metazoa; phylum Cnidaria; class Anthozoa; order Scleractinia; family Meandrinidae; genus Meandrina; species Meandrina meandrites. The sequence continues at coordinate 30,869,748 of OY855906.1, forward strand.
CCACAAAGTGGCTCTTCATCCACTGTTCCGTGAGCCAATTGGACTTAAGAAGTGTTGGTTTTTGTGGAGGGACGAAAAGCGGAGAACCCGGAGAAAAACCCTCGGAGCAATTAAGGACGAGAACCCACATGACGCCGGGTTCGGGAATCGAACTCAGGCCACATTGGTGGGTTTTTCAATCACAACGCACATATTTTTACACACGTGCAATAACAATTGATCCGACTGGTTTATGAAAATGAGTATGTTCCAGTTTATTTACAGTATACAGAAAATAATTACAACTGAATCAGTTGTTTTGTTTTTCCGCTTGGTTTTGGCCTCATTTTACGTTTTTGTATTTTCAACCAGTAAGGAGCAAAACTGCGTTACGAAATTTTGCGCGCTTGGCCAGTTGCATTGATATTATAAATTTCTGGTATAGTGAAATTGAAATTGAACCCCATCCTATCTAACGTTATATTTTACTTTCTTGAAATAAAAAGAAGAAAAAAATGTCAGACACTTCTATTTTTCAAATTAAAAAACTATTAGCAGAGCGAGGTTTTGATCCTCGGACCTCTGGGTTATGGGCCCAGCACGCTTCCACTGCGTCACTCTGCTTGCTGCTGATGGTTAATCAGCATATACTCCAAGTGAAGCTTGTTAAAACTGTTTCGGAAAGACTCATCCTGAAGGCCTCTTTTGCGTTTTGGCTGGCTTATATACTAATATATAGATTTAGGCAGGCCTAAAAGCGGAGCTCCCATTTATTTTATTTTTTGCTCGAGTTAATTACAGCGTTGCCAAATAAGTACACATTATATTTCTAAGCTTTATATGGTGGTCCATATAGGTATAAAATAAAGTTAAATCGCTCATGGTTGAACTTAATATCTTAAAAACCCCTCATGACTTTGTTGACGAAGGCGATGTCAATATCTTGTGGTTAACCCGGTTCTAAAATTGAAATTGACAAACTGCACTTTCACGGGAAAATATGAACTCACAATTCACCTCGCTCCCAATGTGCGGCTTCATAGCTCAGTTGGTAGAGCATCGCACCGGTATCGCGGAGGTCACGGGTTCGAATCCCGGTGAAGCCCTCATTTTTTTCAGGCTTCTTCATTCCAATCGCTTTAATTGGAAATTCACTGCGAAGATCACATATCACCTTCATATATATCCGCAGTTCACATATGAATCACATTTCATATACATTACATCAAACTGCACTTTATTGGGTTCCTCACGTACGCACGTAGGTGCAAAACAAATCTTTGCAAAACTTTTTACGTTTACTGTACGCTATTAAATTAGTACACCTCTAGGACCTTTATGAGTTATTCAATGAAAAAAGAATCTTGACCTTGTTTTGATTACTACAAAACTATCAGGGCAAGAAAATCAACTCAAGGCAAAAACAGAAAACAAAGTGAACTCGCTGCTAAAAGTAAACAAAATTAACTAACGCTACGGCCAAGTTAGAAAATCGCGGATGACCGGATGGCGGATGGCGGATGGCGGATGGAAAAATGCGGATGATAAAATGCGGATGGTAAAATGCGGATGATAAAATGCGGATGGAAAAATGCAGATGATAAAATGCAGATGGTAAAATGCGGATGAAAAGATACAGAAACAGAAAACTAAAAAAAGTAATAATAAAATCATGATGAAAGGGAAATTCATTTGCGTTGCTCTCTCAAAAAGAAGACTGTGTATTTAGTCCGGGAGAAGTCCAGCTTTTTTTCTTCATTTACATCGGATCCGAATAAAATGGGGAATACTTTCATTGAAGAAGAAATACTCGACTTTCCTTTATCATCAGCCGGTCCGTTCTAAAGGCTAGCGCGAGTGAATGAACATAAACGAACGCAACTGAGATCTATGGAGTCGTCCGATAGCGACAATTCTGGCTTGGAACGTTTGTTTTGAAAAGAAAATGAATGAAATGAAATCGGATTGCCAAACAAATTAGCGCTAAAAATAGAATCACACGTTTTGAGCAGTAAACCCCTTCAAAGGCGGCAAGAATTTTTTCAGATAAAATGAAAAAACAGAAACAATATTTTAGCAGGAATATCTTTTGATTGGTATTTTAAGTGAAAAAAAGACTCAGAAATTTGTTCTAATCGAAATTTTATGGAAGTTTTTCAAAGCTAATGTTGTTGTCATACAACCTAAACTGAACAGTCTACCAGTGAGGCCGGGTTGAAGATCCTGAATTTATTGAAACGTGTCACGGCGTGGAAATCTGCGAAAACTTTAGTCTAATACTGTAAAGAATCCGTCGCCTTCACTCTGGTGATCACCGTTATAGAATACTTTGATATTGTGGACCAGAAATTAAGGAAATTCACTTCTGATAGTTATTTTTTAATGCATCCTGATTTAATGACAGTTTGGTATCTTTATTATGCTTACGTTAGAAGTTACAAATTTTGTCGTGGTTACCTCATTTTGGCCTGTGCATTTCAAATTGTTGATTTCATTCACGTGAAAAATATAGAAAGTAACTGAATGTTAACGCTTTATCCGGAACAGTTTTCAGGCATATCACCCGATTTGAAGTGGGGCTGAACTTACTTAGGGGACATGTTCATTAGCAGAGTTATTAAGCCCCTAGCCTCAGTATACCTCCTTGCTTCCTTCGCCTATGCTCTGGAATCGTCATCACTAAGGGAATATGCTACTTTATTATGACAAATTTGTGGTAAATTAGAAGTTCCCGTTTTAAGTAGCTTATACAAGCACATTATTTGTACTGGGGTGGGTTGCGCACGACATCACAGACTCCTCCAGCCTGAATGACCTTAGGGGACGGGGGAAAAAGGAGGAGCGAAGGATAACCTTGCCCCCTCCCCTTAGGAAGGCCGGGTAATCATGCTATTGCCAAAGTAAGTCTTATCTTCAATGATGTTATAGCTCCGTAACCACTCAATGACGGCTTAGCTTACCTCGAGAGCAGTTTAGACAATATATGGGCAACAAAATGGCTTACTCGAACATGCTTAGTTCAATAACATTTTGATTTGCCGGTCCGTTTACTTCTTTTTTGAGTCGGGCAAAGTGTTAAGATAAATTTGTTCTGGCTATTTACAAGCGCAATTAACATAGAACAATAGTCAGACATAACCATAGCGCATATAGGCGCCAAAAAGAGCATTCATTCTTGCCGCAAATATTTTCACCGCCAGCCATCAGAAGAGGTCCAGAAGGAACAACCATGTATTATCTTGCTGTGATAATCGAAATCTGATTTAATTACATGTATTCTCCTTGATTTATTTTTGATTTTTTTTTTTCATTTTCTTAGTATCTGCATTTTTTCATCCGCATTTTTCCATCCGCCATCCGCCGCCATCCGGTCAGCATCTTACAGAGACCCAAAACAAACTCTGCAGATTGATGGTGCCGGTTATGTAAGTCATTTTAAGGAAGTTTTTGTGTAAGAATTGTAGCAGTTTGTGATTTGGGAAGTGGTGCATGCTAACTTAGAATAAGCTTATAATAATGATGTTTTGACTGTTTTGAACCGTCTTCCTTTCGTTGCGGTTTGGTTGCATGATTGTTTTATCGTACGCGTTGCTAAGAGGATTTTATGTAGAGAACTGAATGAATTTTCTTCATTTCTAGTAAGTAAATATGCGTTAGATGAAGCCTGAACTCACTCAGCCAAGCACAGGTAACTCGCAACGAAACCGGCGAAATATTCATTTACGCAACACACTCACTGATAAGCAGTGATGAGAAAAACAAAACAAATGCAAGCGAGCCGAAATCGTGATTTTGATGTTAATAATTTGTTTTTAAAAATCCACTAACTAAAACAGAAAATAGTTCGTCTAAACGAAATATTTAATAAACAATGTCTGTATAAAATGTACAAACATGAACACGTTTGATAAATATTTACGGGAAGATCTGAAAACCGACACAACTTCAAAAACGAAGTATAATTCTCTCAGTATAAAATTAGACTTATTCTTAGTGCACACATTTACGTTTGTTACCTTATTATTGGAGAAGGCTTGTAAATTCTGCAGGGCAAAGCTTCCAAACCAGCCCAAAAAAAATATCGAACACGGCAGTTTCGTTGTAAGCTCACTCCAACACCACCGAGCATAAATTATATGAATTATCAGCGAAGATCAATTTCTTTCTTTCCATCGGTGAAGCCTTTAACAGTCTTTTATCCTTCACTTCAGTGAACTTGATCAGCTCTGAGTTCACTTTTATTTGAGCTCAATTCAGTGATTTTTAGCCTTGCCCATCCGCTGGTCTAACCCTGGTCCTCGCTCTTTTTGACTTGTAGTCCGATATATAATGTTCAAGTCACTGTCTGCAATATCTTCTCGCTACGAGGTTGTCCTAAATCATTTGGCATAAGTTTCCATGATGTAGATGAGTAAATAGAGCGAGAAATATTCGTGAAGACTTAACTTAAGTTCTCCAACAGCTTTCTTCGCGTCCTTTTTCATTCAGCTTAAAGGTAAACACGTACCAAAGATTTGCCGACTTTTCATGCAATGGCTTCGTTTAAATATGAAATGTCCAGATCATTTTTTTTGATGTGAGAAAAAATCTCTGAAGGGTATAAAAACTTTAGATGTGATGGGGTAAAAAATAATAACAAAGAAATATTTTCTGCTGCTGACTTTCTCCACAAGTTTTCATTCCCGCGGTGAGCTTTTGCCGCCTTTTCACCCAATCGATTCGTGTTAGGCGAAATGAAAATCCCTTGTCAATTTTCAACATGAAAAAAAAAAAAAATGCGCAGTGTCCTACAAACTTCTACGATAGGTATTTTTCAACGAAAGTAGGATGGTCAATATCAAACATGTAAGAGGCCTGCCCAGGTCAAGCTTTTTCTGGAGTATGGCCGCCATTTTGGGCAACTCCGTATGTAGAGCGCACGCGCCCGCAAGCAATGCCGCTTGCCAAGATGACCATGAAAACTCAAACGCATGGTTTTCTAATTTTCTATGTTCGTACGAAACCTATGGGGCTCCGCTCTGCGGCCCTTCGGGCAACTGTGGAGCTCCGCTATCAAGGTATTCGTGACCGAGTGGTTAAGGCGATGGACTTGAAATCCATTGGGGTCTCCCCGCGCAGGTTCGAATCCTGCCGACTACGTTAATATCGTAATTTTAATCTGTTCAATGAAATATCTTTACACACATTGATCATTTATCCGATTGGTTTATTAAAATGGGTATGTTCAAGTTTATTTACAAATCTTAGAATAATTTTCGATTTATTGTACAAAGTAATTGCTTGCGAATTCATATTGGTTTTCCGCTTGGTTAGCTTTCTTTTGCGTTTTTGTATTTTCAACCGGAGCAATTCTGCCCTACGATATTTGCGCGTGCTTGGCCAGTTGCACAGATGCTATTAATTTCTGGTATTGTTGAGGTGAAACTGAACCCCTTCCTTCCTAACGTTATTTTTTATTTCCGGGAAGTAAGAAGTAAAAAGAAAAACGTCAGACAGCCCTATTTCTAACTAAAATAACTGGTAGCAGAGCGAGGTTTTGATCCTCGGACCTCTGGGTTATGGGCCCAGCACGCTTCCACTGCGCCACTCTGCTCACAAGTAATCTGCCGAAACATTTTTAGAACACAATTCTAATCAAGATAGCTTATGGCTTGAAAATATCGCAAACCTGTGTTTCTCCATTCTTGTCTCGATAATCTTTTTATTCTCTTTCAACATAGAAAAGAAAAAGTAAATTGTCCGTCGTCAGGATGTATGTTATAGTTCAAAAGTCTTGCAAGCAACATTTATAGCGATAGCACAGGCAGAAAAATGAAAAAATGTTAGCAGAGCGACGTTTTGATCCTGGGTCTTCAAGTATTTAACACCTTACGTTTTTATCATATCTCTCTTGAAAATGGCGCTTATACAACCTCGCGGCCAAATAATAATTTTGTGTTGTTAATTACACATAGAAAAGAAAGGGCGAATTGTAGTTTGTGCGATCATTGGAAATCGAAAGTTTGATTCTCGCCCTGAATATTTATAGGACATCGGTCATGGATACTACAAAAATAAACAGAAAAAAGTATGAAAACGAACAAACAAAAAATAAATCATTAACTGGATAACATTTAACAGCTTTGTAACAGTCATGAAAAAGAAAAAAAAGAATAACCAACAAAATTATTAGCAGAGCGAGGTTTTGATCCTCGGACCTCTGGGTTATGGGCCCAGCACGCTTCCACTGCGCCACTCTGCTTGCTGCTGATGGTTAATCAATATATACTCCGAGTAAAGCTCGTTCAAATTGTTTAGGAAAAACTCTTCCTGAACGCCTCTTTTGCGCTTTGGCTGGGTTATATACTATCAAGATAGTCGTGGCCGTTTTCATATTTGTTTTGGTATATTTCTGTATTGTCCATGACTGATGTCCTATAAACGTTCACGGACGAAAATCAAAGTTTCGATTTCCACCAATGACCGCACAAAGGACAATTCGCGGTTTCGTATTATTTTGACGAAAATTGGCAGGGACTCCAAGTTGTATGAGTGCCATTTTCAAGAGAAATATGACAGAAGTGTAAGTTGCAAAATACTTCAAAGTGTCATCAGTGAGCAGAGTGGCGCAGTGGAAGCGTGCTGGGCCCATAACCCAGAGGTCCGAGGATCAAAACCTTCCTCTGCTAACAACTTTTTATCATATCATTTTAGCAAGTGAATTTTTTTCCTAATTTCACGAGTATACCATTTGGTTACCTTTAATATCATGGGTGACAAATTACGCTTACAATCGTAGTTCTTTAACTTGTTTATTGTATCATCATGAACGAACTGGTTGGAAACAACGCCCGTGTAAAACGCTCGAAAATCTGCTCAATGCCACACATGTTATCGCTAAAAGATTATGAGCGAAAATGTGCAAAGTTTAAGCTTTAAGATCATCTTTTAAAATCCTGTACGCCATCTTGGCACTGAAACATGGGAAAGGTTGCCATGGCAATTCTGTAATTTCACATGTGAAATTATAAATTAGCGCTAAAATTTCGCGCCAAAATAAAGGAGTAATTTGTCACCCATGATATTACTTTCTACAATGAAGCGAAAATTATTTTGGGTACTGTAAAAAACTTGAACATACCCATGTTTATATACCAATCAGATAAATGATCATTTTTTTTAATGTGTGTAAAAATATTTGATTGAAAATATAGAAAAAACGTTTTCGACGTAGTCGGCAGGATTCGAACCTGCGCGGGGAGACCCCAATGGATTTCAAGTCCATCGCCTTAACCACTCGGCCACGACTACCTTGATAGCATATAAGCCAGCCAAAACGCAAAAGAGGCCTTCAGGAAGAGTTTTTCCGAAACAATTTGAACGAGCTTCACTCGGGGTATATGTTGATTAACCATCAGCAGCAAGCAGAGTGGCGCAGTGGAAGCGTGCTGGGCCCATAACCCAGAGGTCCGAGGATCAAAACCTTGCTCTGATAACATTTTTTCATTTTGTTTCGGCTGTGGTATCGCTATAAATGTTGTTTGCAAAACTTTTGAATTGTAACAAAGTTCCTGACGAGGGACAATTTACTTTTTCTTTTCTATGTTGAGAAACACAGCTTTGCGATATTTTCAAGCCACGAGCTATCTTAATAAGGATTCGATTTCCTTAATTGTTATTTCCTGGTAGTAAAAATTAAAATGAGCAAGGAAGGGGCTCAGTTTCACCTCGATAATACCGGTAAACGCCGGTATTATCGGTAATACCGGAAAATACCGGTATGTTCTTTCAGCATAGACAAGAAAAGGAAAATTGTGTTAAGTCAGGATCCTTGTTATAATTCCAAAGTCTTGCGAACAACACTTATAGCACATCACAACCATAACAAGTAGATTTTTTGCTGGAAAAGTAGCAACAAATGGGGATGCTGAAAGTTTCTAAGGCCTATGTGATGACCATAGCCAGCATATAACGTCACGTTGTTGTTTCCTTTTGTAAAGTGCTTTCTTTTCAACAGCGGAAGACACTATCCCCCTCCCAAATTTCCCCCTCACTGATATAGTTGACAACCCCCACCCCGCTTAGGGTGAAGTACTGTACTATTCCAGAAACTTTAAAACAAACTTAAAATGCTTTTTGCATTCCGCATTGTGACTAGCTGATGGGAAATAGTTGTCTTGTATTCATTTTGATTTGATGTGGTAATTTTGTGAACAAAAGCGGTGAATTGAGATGTTACAAGCGTTCAGTACACATTAAAGCTCTAACCTAGAAAGAAGTTAACTAAGATATATATGGGTTATTGACCAAGCGTGAGGTCAAGATGGCGGGATATTGGCCGAGTTCTTTTTTTGCGTGTTTATGGACCGAGACGAAGTCGAGGTCCATAAACACGCAAAAAAAAGAACGAGGCCAATATCCTGCCATCTTGACCGAACAAGCTTGGTGAATAAAGGATTTATTATATGACTTTTTTCGAGCACTGAAAAGAAAGCCAGTTGCATGCACAATCAATGGCGCACGCTAAATCATTTCATTGGTTTAAAAGTTTAATGAGTGACTGTCAAATTCTTGAATGAATCGAGACGAAGTAAAACGATGCGACAACAGCGAAATTTACCTCACTTTAGCCCTAAAAAAGATATTGAAATGGCTTAAATTTGCGAACCAACGTTGAGTTTGAAGCCTTAAAAGAAGACTGACCATTCCATCCGGCCGCCAGCTTTTGATTATTGGACGTTTTGCAGAGTATTTGCTCGCTTCTGGCGCTTTAGTGGTGCAAACCTGCCGTGACATACGAGCTGAATATTGAAATTGTGATTGTTAAAAGCGTTTGGGACTTACCACTTCACGGGGAAAGCTTGAACTTTTCTACATCATTCTACACGCTCGACCCACCCTTACTCGACGTGAACATTAGAGGCTTCGGTGAAAAGATGTTAGGTTCGCCGTGCCGTCCGCTTTCTTCCATTTTTGAAGATGTTCCACAAACGACAAGTTTCCAGAGTACTTTATTCTTCAGGTATGTCACTGACTTCAGTCTCTCCCTTTAACGCCAAACAAAGCTAATACCATGTCTTCAAGTCGCTTTGCGTTTTAATTTTTGTATTAGCCGGTTTTTGCGGCGAATAAAATTCACGGAACTCGTTATTTAACATTTGTAATTTAATTTGTTTGCTCTCATTCGCTTTAAGACCTATTTCCTTGTTGTCGGACTTCCTTTCGCTAGAAATAGACAGGAAGTCTTTGTGTTATTTCGGAAAATAGTTTCATAGCGAAAATTTACGACGAAAAGCTTTTTCATGATCAACTAGCGACGGTTTAAACACAGGCAGCCCAAGCTCACGTTTCGAGCGGTTGGTAGGTATAAATTGGTGTTGCGTATTATGAACACTAGACCGTTGAGAGTATTATAAGGCTTTGTATGGGATTTGGGTCGATTTTGGCCGTATTTATGCTTAAAATTCAGTAAATATACAAAATAAACTTACTTTTGCCATTTGCTGTGTCCTTTTGCCTGTTTTGCGTCTTGAAGTGGTGTTTTAGTCGATTTTTCTCTTCCCTGTTCCTTTAAGACGGAAGGATACGAGGTGGTAAATAGCCAACGAGGCGCGAAGCGCCGAGTTGGCTATAACCACCCGTATCCAACAAGGGCGAATGGAATAATTGTTTTATTAAATTCTTCTTTAGTATAAATCAACTGGACATTTCATTTTGATGTAAACGAAGTGATAGTATGAGGAGGCGGGAAAATTTGTGGCGCGGTGTTCACTTTTTGAGTTGAATGAAACACGCGAGGAAAGCGAGCGAGAGAGTTTTCTTCTGAAGATTTTCCTCGGAAAATCTCCTCGTATTATCGTCTTTTCATCCTGGAAAATTGTGACAACAATTAAGGTTTACGGGAAGATCCGAAGCAATAGCTTTTCTGGAAATTATACGCCTTGTGCAAGACGAGCGAAGCAAGTGTTTACATATTGTACTTGTTTACGGCTCCACAGCTGTCATCAAGACTACTACATTATGCTGAAACGAAATTGCACTCAGATTCGATGAAGTTAATTGAAGTATAAAAGGACAAGATCAAGATTGAAAGGTAACAAACTAAACTGAAGTGCTGAGCCTAATTTTACGTCGAACACTGAATGAAATTGTGTCAGTTTTCTGGTCTTCCCGTAAATTATTTTCTGCTTTTCTTCTTCGTTTAGTCGCTCTTGTTGTACATTTACAAGTATTTTTAACTAAAAATTTCGCATCAATCCTTTCAGTTTTACGTAGTTGAGTCAACTATGGCATTTTGTGGTATTTGTGTGGTTTTAGGGAAGGCACTGTCGATTATTTCTTGTATAAGCTTATAAACTTCGCCAAATTTGCCATTTTTCTGATGGAACTTTCGCTTCCCGCAGGAACATTTTTAAACTGAGCGGCACTTGCCGCACTCGTTTCCCATATAAGGTCAAACGCAGGTATAATGGCTGATAACCGAGATCTAGTGAACCAATCAGAAAGCTAGAATTGCATTATCCGAGGTTGAGAATTTAATAATACTTATTGCCCTTATTAACCGAGAGTGAGGTCATTACAGGGAAATGTAGCGAGGTCAATACATCAAGGCCGAGGTCTGAGATTTCCCTGTAATGACCGAACGGACGAGGTTAATAAGTTATTTATTATATGGCCTTTTTAGCGCTGAAAAGAGGAAAACGTTTTTCAATATCCGCTTGCGCGCGCAAGAGGTCATTCGAGGTCATGCGATCCAAACCAGAAGAAACGATTTCTTCGACAATGAGGCAATTTTTGTCTTCATTACGACAAGATCTAGGGCAAATTTAACCACTTTAATTTTTACAAAACAAACTGACCTGTGTTTACAAGTGTTTGACCCTTAAAAAGTTATAAAAAGCTAAGGCAAGAAAAATTTCCATAATGACCAGTCATTACAAGAAAATCTTGCCCGCTCATCAGCCAATCAGAACGCGCGTACTATTGTAGCCATATAATAATATACCATATTTTTTAATTAAAAAAAATCAACAGAATACTCTAACTTTCACTTTCGTCGATTCAAGTTGCCTTTATAACACACTAAAGGGCAGTACTACAGTACAGTACTGCACCTGATTGTTCCTTGCGAGGAGCGCAGTGTCGATCTCGACACTCCTCGCGAGGAGCGTAGACATTGAGATCGACACGTGCGTGTGTCGTTTCAGTCACGCGAGGCTGTTTTGTTGGCGTCGACATACACATGCAACAGTAACAAGTGAATGTGCGGAATTCTCCAATAAAAGACTTTAACTCCACGGATTCTCTTGAAATGGCTTATTCGAATCTGGGTTGTCCACATTCCAGCTTATTCCCGAAAAGAGGACGTTTTCCGCGGCGTGTCTTAGGCCTGTTCCAAACGCCGCTCCACTCATGTGCCGAACCTAACTGATGAATAAAGTACGGCAGAAGAGCGGCGTTTGAATCAGTTTGGTCCGGCAGTTTTAATTAGGTTCGGCAAAAAACGTTAGGTTCGGCAGGCTCTGCCGCACTATGCGGCATTGGAGCGGTGGCTGATTCATACGGCGTTCTTCTCATGTGCCGAACCTAATGCATGAATTACTGTAATGTATTTTCGATATAACAGCGCTCATGATTGGTCTAAAGTGGAGTGGCGTGACTAGGTCTGACCAGTCATGCATGAAGCATGACGGCATAAAATTCCGGGGAAATTACTTCGCTCACCGGGCTCGCATTTTGTTTTCGTTTTAACATGTTTCAGCTCAAGAGAAGTGTTTTGGTGGTAATTCCTTTTTGCTGTTTCCCCAATTTGTGAGATCAGATTTGTAGATTAGCATTTACAAACTAATTCTCAAGAGAAAACAAGTTTAAATAATATAAATCTCGCGGAATGAATTTGCTTTTCCGGAAATATTATTATTATAGCAAAACTTCCGTAATAGTTTACTGATTTCGACTGCAAAAACCTTTTATCATCCTCAACGCAGACGTTCATTCAACATTATTATTGTTAACGACTTGTTTCCGCGAATTAAGTTCGACACAAATACGCCGTTTGAATCAGCTGTCGCTCCAAAGTCGCTCCAAGATCGAACCTTACTGAGTTAGGTTCGGCACATGAGTGGAGCGGCGTTTGGAACGGGCCTTACAGCGCTGTAATACAGCGCTGTAAGACACGCCGCGGATCATTGCAGCATATAATAAATATAGTGAAATGTTTCTCGGAAATTTTAAAATACTTGATAGTATTCTGACAGTTAAAATATTGGATGTTATTAATCATCGAAACCATTCGTTTCTGTGCGATATTTCAAGACAAAGAACCGCGTATTATAAAAGTGTGATTTAAATAAGGCGTGCGAGAGCCTTTGTGTTGCTGTTTCTGACTGCTTACAAAGAAATTAATTTTAACAGACATCACGTACCACACAGAAACGTCGCAAAACATCTGAAGTTACAATATTTTTTCCACTGGAGACCAATATATCATTTTCTGTTGATAAAACCTTGTTTACAAACACACAGTATTCATTATCCATTTTGGACAAAAGTCAACTGCATGTAACTGATTTAATTAGGAAAACACAGAAACTGTAGACATTTGACGGCACGCCGGAATTTAGCTTTCACGAACGAAAACATCAAAAGCACTTGCTTCCCCCTTCCGCTCAGGCTTATCGTGAATAGGTTAAATGGTTTAATTCAAACAATATGAGGAATTACAGTCCAGCTATAAGTGAAAAAATTATGTGTCAGCTAGTTAGGGTGATTTATTGTAGTCACAGAAGCGCGGTTTGTTTGTACGCACAGATAGACCACGAAAATATAAACTATCGATAAAGTACCTGAATTCCTCCGCAAATTTGTGACATTATTATAAGGATTTTCAAATGAAATTTAAATCGCAAGGATACCGGAAAACAACGCCATATTCAAGTTGCAGATGCAAAAATTGCGATTATTTCTATGATCAAACTTGTTATCGGTTTTTACCGGTAATCCATTTGCAAATAAGGAGACGCAACTAGTTTGTTTACATATCATAAATAAAAACTTCAGTTCAATTAAGGAGGTTTCAGTAATATAGAGGCACGGATTCAGAACTTACACAAACGTACTTACCTCGTGCGAAAAGTGTGGTTGCCGAAACTCCTCTGTCCTGCAAAGAAAGAGATGCGTCTTAACATCACAATCATGCTCGCTAAATATGCCGTAACGGGAGAGAAAAACGTAATTACCACAATGTACGGTACCTGAATGTATTGGAGCTCTTCTTTTCATTTGCTTTTGGTAAGAGAGCCGAAGACTGCATTTAATCAGGCTTGTTTTCAATTTGTTGAAAAGAACGCAAAAAGGAAAAAAAATAAGTTCCGTGTTCGTACTCGCCAAACAAAAGCCTCAAAGTCACGGAAGTACCGGTCACGATCAATGTCGAAAACAACATCACCTTGCAAAACCAGTTATTCTGGAGTTCGTGCATTTGCCTTATTTTCTTGTCTTCAGTGTCAAAACCTGTTTTCCTTAATTCTTCCATTTTCCTCCAACCTTGTTCAAACCGGTTTGCACAACTCCCAAGGGACCGATATATGATGCTGTGATTGGTTGTTTCGGTGGTTAATCTAATTTTCCTCGCTCCCAAGGGAAATACACACGCATCCTGAAAACAACCAGGGTATGCCCTTGGGCATCCCCAAAAATAATAAAAAGATTTTAGCAGATCGAGGTTTTGATCCTCGGACCTCTGGGTTATGGGCCCAGCACGCTTCCACTGCGCCACTCTGCTTGCTGCTGACGGTTTATCAACATATACTCCTAGCGAAGCTCCTTGTAAAAAATTCTTCCTGAATTCTTCGTTTGTGCCTTTGCTCGGTTATGAACTATCAAGGTAGTCGTGGCCGAGTGGTTAAGGCGATGGACTAGAAATCCATTGGGGTCTCCCCGCGCAGGTTCGAATCCTGCCGACTACGTGGAAGTTGTTGATTTTTCCTTTTCGATCATAACACACATGAATAATTTTTGGATTGTTCATTTATTAGCTCATGAGAACGCTCTAGTTATTTACAGTCCTGTTTTCAATTCATTGTAGAAAGTAACTGCATGAGTTTTGGAACTGGTTTTCTTTTGATTTTACTTTTCCTTTTTGTATTTTCAGCCATTAAGAAGCAATTGAAAGTTCCCTTATGAATTTTGCACGCTTGGCGCCGGCTTCACTGTTTTTGTTTCTGGTGTGACTGGCGTGAAACTGAGCTCCTTTCCTTCCTAGCTCATGTTGTCTTTTTTCTTCCAGAAAATGAGAAGTGTAAAGAAATTCGTCAGACACTTCTATTTTTCAAGTGAAACAATTGCTAGCAGAGAGAGAAACTCTGGGTTATGGGCAAACCAAGCGACATTTTTTCAGAGTCTAGCTCCTTGACTAGAGTTTCTTCAGACTTGTCTCAAAATTTCAACATAGAAATTTGAAGAAAAAATAACTTGTCCCTAGTCAAAATCTTTGATAAAATTTCAAAGCTCGTACTGACAAACATTATTTATAGGATACCACAGCCGTCAAAAAAAATAACAAAAAGGTGCTAGCAGAGCGAGGTTTTGTTCCTCGGATCTCTGGGTTATGGGCCCAGCACGCTTCCACTGGGCCACTCTGCTTGGGGACCTTGCAGTGGCATTTCCACAAAGTGGCTCTTCATCCACTGTTCCGTGAGCCAATTGGACTTTAGAAGTGTTGGCTTTTGTGGAGGGAGGAAAACCGGAGAACCAGGAGGAAAACCCTCGGAGCAATTAAGGACGAGAACTTACATGACGCCGTGTTCGGGAATCGAACTCAGGCCACATTGGTGGGAGGGCGAGCGATCTCACCACTGCGTCCCTTTGAAAAAAAAACATCTGAACTTTTCTTATGTGCTTTTTCTCCGTTATATCCAGGAATGTAGTCGTGGCCGAGTGGTTAAGGCGATGAACTAGAAATCCATTGGGGTCTCCCCGCGCAGGTTCGAATCCTGCCGACTACGTCAAAGATAACTTTTTTGTTTTTCAATCACAACGCACATATTTTTACACACGTGCAATAACAATTGATCCGACTGGTTTATGAAAATGAGTATCTTCCAGTTTATTTACAGAAAATAATTACAACTGAATTTGTTTTGGTTTTCCGCTTGGTTTTGGCCTCATTTTACGTTTTTGTATTTTCAGCCACCAAGGAGCAAAACTGCGTTACGAAATTTTGCGCGCTTGGCCAGTTGCACTGATATTATAAATTTCTGGTATAGTGAAATTGAAATTGAATCCCATCCTAACTAACGTTATATTTTACTTTCTTGAAATAAAAAGAAAAAAATATTTCAGACACTTCTATTTTTCGAATTAAAAAACTATTAGCAGAGCGAGGTTTTGATCCTCGGACCTCTGGGTTATGGGCCCAGCACGCTTCCACTGCGCCACTCTGCTTGCTGCTGATGATAAATCAGCATATACTCCGAGTGAAGCTTGTTCAAACTGTTTCGGAAAGACTCATCCTGAGGGCCTCTTTTGCATTTTGGCTGGCTTATATACTATCAAGGTAGTCGTGGCCGAGTGGTTAAGGCGATGGACTTGAAATCCATTGGGGTCTCCCCGCGCAGGTTCGAATCCTGCCGACTACGTTAATGACGTAGTTTTTATCTGTTCAATCAAATATTTGTACACACATTGATCATTTATCTGATTGTTTTATTAAAATGGGTATGTTCAAGTTTATTTACAAATCTTAGAATAATTTTCGATTTATTGTACAAAGTAATTGCTTGCGAATTCATATTGGTTTTCTGCTTGGTTAGCTTTCTTTTGCGTTTTTGTATTTTCAACCGGAGCAATTCTGCCCTACGATATTTGCGCGTGCTTGGCCAGTTGCACTGATGCTATTAATTTCTGGTATTGTTGAGGTGAAACTGAACCCTTTCCTTCCTAACGTTATTTTTTACTTCCGGGAAGTAAGAAGTAAAAAAAAAACGTCAGACAGCCTTATTTCTAACTAAAAAATCTGGTAGCAGAGCGAGGTTTTGATCCTCGGACCTCTGGGTTATGGGCCCAGCACGCTTCCACTGCGCCACTCTGCTCACAAGTAATACGCCGAAACATTTTTAGAACACAATTCTAATCAAGATAGCTCATGGCTTGAAAATATCACAAACCTGTGTTTCTTCATTCTTGTGTCGATAATCTTTTTATTCTCTTTCAACATAGAAAAGAAAAAGTAAATTGTCCGTCGTCAGGATGTATGTTATAGTTCAAAAGTCTTGCAAGCAACATTTATAGCGATACCACAGGCGGAAAAAATGAAAAAATGTTAGCAGAGCGAAGTTTTGATCCTGGGTCTTGAAGTATTTAACACCTTACGTTTTGGTATATTTCTGTATTGTCCATGACTGATGTCCTATAAACGTTCATAAACGAAAATCAAAGTTTCAATTTCCACCAATGACCGCACAAAGGACAATTCGCTTTTTCGTATTATTTGGACGAAAATTGGCAGGGAGTCCAAGTTGTATGAGTGCCATTTTCAAGAGAAATATGATAGAAATGTAAGTTGCAAAATACTTCAAAGTGTCATCAGTGAGCAGAGTGGCGCAGTGGAAGCGTGCTGGGCCCATAACCCAGAGGTCCGAGGATCAAAACCTCGCTCTGCTAACAACTTTTTATCATACCATTTTAGCAAGTGAAATTTTTTCCTAATTTCACGAGTATACCATTTGGTTACCTTTTAATATCATGGGTGACAAATTACGCTTACAATCGTAGTTTTTTAACTTGTTTATTGTATCATCATGAAAGAACTGGTTGGAAACAACGCCCGTGTAAAACGTTCGAAAATCTGCTCAATGCCACACATGTTATCGCTAAAAGATTATAAGCGAAAATGTGCAAAGTGTAAGCTTTAAGATCATCTTTTAAAATCCTGTACGCCATCTTGGCACTGAAACATGGGAAACGTTGCCATGGCAATTTTGTAATTTCACATGTGAAATTATAAATTAGCGCTAAAATTTCGCGCCAAAATAAAGGAGTAATTTGTCACCCATGATATTACTTTCTACAATGAACCGAAAATTATTTTGGGTACTGTAAAAAACTTGAACATACCCATGTTTATATACCAATCAGATAAATGATCATTTTTTTTAATGTGTTTTAAAATATTTGATTGAAAATATAGAAAAAACGTTTTCGACGTAGTCGGCAGGATTCGAACCTGCGCGGGGAGACCCCAATGGATTTCAGTCCATCGCCTTAACCACTCGGCCACGACTACCTTGATAGCATATAAGCCAGCCAAAACGCAAAAGAGGCCTTCAGGAAGAGTTTTTCCGAAACAATTTGAACGAGCTTCACTCGGGGTATATGTTGATTAACCATCAGCAGCAAGCAGAGTGGCGCAGTGGAAGCGTGCTGGGCCCATAACCCAGAGGTCCGAGGATCAAAACCTTGCTCTGCTAACATTTTTTCATTTTGTTTCGGCTGTGGTATCGCTATAAATGTTGTTTGCAAAACTTTTGAATTGTAACAAAGATCCTGACGAGGGACAATTTACTTTTTCTTTTCTATGTTGAGAAACACAGCTTTGCGATATTTTCAAGCCACGAGCTATCTTAATAAGGATTCAATTTCCTTAATTCTTATTTCCTGGTAGTAAAAATTAACATGAGCAAGGAAGGGGCTCAGTTTCACCTCGATAATACCGGGAAACTCCGGTATTATCGGTAATACCGGAAAATACCGGTATGTTCTTTCAGCATAGACAAGAAAAGGAAAATTGTGTTAAGTCAGGATCCTTGTTATAATTCCAAAGTCTTTCGAACAACACTTATAGCACATCACAACAATAAAAATAATAAAAAGATTTTAGCAGATGGAGGTTTTGATCCTCGGACCTCTGGGTTACGGAAACAGCACGCTTCCACTGCGCCACTCTGCTTGCTGCTGACGGTTTATCAACACATACTCCTAGCGAAGCTCCTTGTGAAAAATTCTCCCTGAATTCTTCGTTTGTGCTTTTGCTCGGTTATGAACTATCAAGGTAGTCGTGGCCGAGTTGTTAAGGCGATGGACTAGAAATCCATTGGGGTCTCCCCGCGCAGGTTCGAATCCTGCCGACTACGTGGAAGAAGTTGATTTTTCCTTTTCGATCATAACACACATGAATAATTTTTGGATTGTTCATTTATTAGCTCATGAGCACGCTCTAGTTATTTACAGTCCTGTGTTCGATTCATTCTAGAAAGTAACTCCATGAGTTTTGGAACTGGTTTTCTTTTGATTTTACTTTTCGTTGTTGTATTTTCAGCCATTAAGAAGCAATTGAAAGTTCCCTTACGAATTTTGCACGCTTGGCGCCGGCTTCACTGTTTTTGTTTCTGGTGTGACTGGCGTGAAACTGAGCTCCTTTCCTTCCTAGCTCATGTTGTCTTTTTGCTTCCAGAAAATGAGAAGTGTAAAGAAATTCGTCAGACACTTCTATTTTTCAAGTGAAACAATTGCTAGCAGAGAGAGAAACTCTGGGTTATGGGCAAACCAAGCGACATTTTTTCAGAGTCTAGCTCCTTGACTAGAGTTTCTTCAGACTTGTCTCAAAATTTCAACATAGAAATTTGAAGAAAAAATAACTTGTCCCTAGTCAAAATCTTTGATAAAATTTCAAAGCTTGTACTGACAAACATTATTTATAGGATACCACAGCCGTCAAAAAAAATAACAAAAAGGTGCTAGCAGAGCGAGGTTTTGTTCCTCGGATCTCTGGGTTATGGGCCCAGCACGCTTCCACTGGGCCACTCTGCTTGGGGACCTTGCAGTGGCATTTCCACAAAGTGGCACCTTATCCACTGTTCCGCGAGCCAATTGGACTTTAGAAGTGTTGGTTTTTGTGGAGGGAGGAAAACCGGAGAACCAGGAGGAAAACCCTCGGAGTAATTATGGACGAGAACTCACATGACGCCGGGTTCGGGAATCGAACTCAGGCCACATTGGTGGGAGTGCGAGCGATCTCACCACTGCGTCCCTTTGAAAAAAAAATCTGAACTTTTCTTATGTGCTTTTTCTCCGTGATATTCTATGAATGTAGTCGTGGCCGAGTGGTTAAGGCGATGGACTAGAAATCCATTGGGGTCTCCCCGCGCAGGTTCGAATCCTGCCGACTACGTTAAGGGAAACTTTTTTGTTTTTCAATCACAACGCACATATTTTTACACACGTGCAATAACAATTGATCCGACTGGTTTATGAAAATGAGTATGTTCCAGTTTATTTACAGAAAATAATTACAACTGAATTTGTTTTGGTTTTGCGCTTGGTTTTGGCCTCATTTTACGTTTTTGTATTTTCAGCCAGTAAGGAGCAAAACTGCCCTACGAAATTTTGCGCGCTTGGCCAGTTGCACTGATATTATAAATTTCTGGTATAGTGAAATTGAAATTGAACCTCATCCTATCTAACGTTATATTTTACTTTCTTGAAATAAAAAGAAGAAAAAAATGTCAGGCACTTCTATTTTTCAAATTAAAAAACTATTAGCAGAGCGAGGTTTTGATCCTCGGACCTCTGGGTTGTGGGCGCAGCACGCTTCCACTGCGCCACTCTGCTCAAAAGTAATATGCCGAAACATTTCTAGAACACAATTCTAATCAGGATAGCTTATGGCTTGAAAATATCACAAACGTGTGTTTCTTCATTCTTGTCTCGATAATCTTTTTATTCTCTTTCAACATAGAAAAGAAAAAGTAAATTGTCCGTCGTCAGGATGTATGTTATAGTTGAAAAGTCTTGCAAGCAACATTTATAGCGATACCACAGCCGAAAAAAATGAAAAGATGTTAGCAGAGCGACGTTTTGATCCTGGATCTTGAAGTATTTTACACCTTACGTTTTTATCATATCTCTCTTGAAAATGGCGCTTATACAACCTCGCGTACCTACTCATACTCGGCCAAATAATAATTTTGTGTTGTTAATTACACATAGAAAAGAAAGGGCGAATTGTCCTCTGTGCGATCATTGGAAATCGAAAGTTTGATTTTCGTCCCTGAATATTCATAGGACATCGGTCATGGATACTAAAAAAATAAACAGAAAAACGAAACAAAACAAACGAACAAACAAACAAAAAATAAATCATTAACTGGATAACGTTTAACAGCTTTGTATCAGTCATGAAAAAGAAAAAAGGAATAACAAACAAATTATTAGAAGAGCGAGGTTTTGATCCTCGGACCTCTGGGTTATGGGCCCAGCACGCTTCGACTGCGCCACTCTGCTTGCTGCTCATGGTTAATCAACATATACTCCGAGTGAAGCTCGTTCAAATTGTTTCGGAAAAACTCTTCCTGAACGCCTCTTTTGCGTTTTGGCTGTGTTATAGACTATCAAGATAGTCGTGGCCGTTTTCATATTTATTTTGGTATATTTCTGTATTGTCCATGACGTATGTCCTATAAACGTTCATGGACGAAAATCAAAGTTTCGATTTCCACCAATGACCGCACAAAGGACAATTCGCGGTTTCGTATTATTTTGACGAAAATTGGCAGGGACTCCAAGTTGTATGAGTGCCATTTTCAAGAGAAATATGATAGAAATGTAAGTTGCAAAATACCTCAAAGTGTCATCAATGAGCAGAGTGGCGCAGTGGAAGCGTGCTGGGCCCATAACCCAGAGATCCGAGGATCAAAACCTCGCTCTGCTAGTATTTTTTTAGTTTGAAAAATAGAAGTGTCAGACGATTCTTTTATTTCGTCTTATTTCCCGGAAGAAAAAACAGTGTTAGTTAGGAAGGGGTTCAGTTTTACCTCAATAATAGCAGAAATTAACAAAAGCAGTGCAACTGGTCAAGTGCGCGCAAAATTTCCTAGGGCAGTTGTTTTCTTCTCTGGTTGAAGGCCACAAATACAAAAACGCAAAAGGAGACAAAACCAAGCGGAAAACCAAATTAAATTTAATTACTTTCTACAATCATCATCATCATAAAAGTATGTGATTGAAAAGATAAAAATTATGTCCGACGTAGTCGACAGGATTCGAACTTGCGCGGGGAGACCCCAATGGATTTCTAGTCCATCGCCTTAACCACTCGGCCACGACTACCTTGAGAGTCTATTAGCCAGCCAAAGCGCAAAAGAGTTGTTCGGGAAGAGTTTTTCCGAAACAATTTGAACGAGCTTCACTCGGAGTATATGTTGATTAACCATCAGCAGCAAGCAGAGTGGCGCAGCGGAAGCGTGCTGGGCCCATAACCCAGAGGTCCGAGGATCAAAACCTCGCTCTGCTAACAACTTTTTATCATATCATTTTAGCAAGTGAAATTTTTTCCAATTTCACGAGTATACCATTTGGTTACCTTTTAATATCATGGGTGACAAATTACGCTTACAATCGTATAGTTTTTTAACTTGTTTATTGTATCATCATGAACGAACCGGTTGGAAAAGACGCCCGTGTAAAACGCTCAAAAATGTGCTCAATGCCATACATGTTATCGCTAAAAGATTATAAGCGAAAATGTGCAAAGTGTAAGCTTTAAGATCATCTTTTAAAATCCTGTACGCCATCTTGGCACTGAAACATGGGAAACGTTGCCATGGCAATTTTGTAATTTCACATGTGAAATTATAAATTAGCGCTGAAATTTCGCGCCAAAATAAAGGAGTAATTTGTCACCCATGATATTACTTTCTACAATAAAGCGAAAATTATTTTGGGTACGGTAAAAAACTTGAACATACCCATGTTTATATACCAATCAGATAAAAGATCATTTTTTTTTTAATGTGCGTAACAATATTTGATTGAAAATATAGAAAAAACGTTTTCGACGTAGTCGGCAGGATTCGAAGCTGCGCGGGGAGACCCCAATGGATTTCAAGTCCATCGCCTTAACCACTCGGCCACGACTACTTTGATAGCATATAAGCCAGCCAAAGCGCAAAAAGACGTTCAGGAAAAGTTTTTCCGAAACAATTTGAACGAGCTTCACTCGGGGTATAAGTTGATCAACCATCAGCAGCAAGCAGAGTGGCGCAGTGGAAGCGTGCTGGGCCCATAACCCAGAGGTCCGAGGATCAAAACCTTGCTCTGCTAACATTTTTTCATTTTTTTTCGGCTGTGGTAACGCTATAAATGTTGTTTGCAAAACTTTTGAATTGTAACAAAGATCCTGACGAGGGACAATTTACTTACATACATACATACATACATACATACATACATACATACATACATACATACATACATACATACATACATACATACATACATACATACATACATACATACATATACTTTATTTAAGTGTCGGGGTATTTAGCTAAGGATAGCTAATTGGGGACACTAACATAAATACATGCAAATATAAAAATATAAATACTAATATTATGTTAAATAGATATATAAATAGGAGTTAAGAATCTAAATATATTTTATAAATTTAATTAGTTAAGAATAAGTTCAGATTACTTAAATTAGTTGTATTATTATGTTGAGCAAGCATGGCAGCTGCATCTTCCGTCCAACACATCTGTTAGATTAAAGGCCCGAACTGCTTTTTTAAATTCATGAAGGCTTGTTTTGTTGCGGAGGTCTTTGTCCATTTTTACCCAGAGATAGGGACCTAAATATCTTATGCTATGTTTACCATAGTGTATAGTGTTAAATCTAGGTATAGGGAAATCGCTACTACGCAAATCATAATTCTTAAGTTGCTTATAAAATATGTCACAAATGTGTTTAGGTGCCATTAAATTCTTAACCTTGTACATTAATATCAGTATATCTTGTAGGCGTCTATTGACTAAACTAGGAAGCTTTGCCTTGCTTAATAGTTCATCATACGCTGCCGTCTTGCTATTGTATACTGCACGTAGTGCCCGCTCTTGCACCCTTTCTAGTTTTCTAGTGTCAGATGCTTTACAGAAATGCCACACTGTATGACAATACGTGAGATTTGGTAGAATTGCTGCTTTGTATAGTTGGGGCTTGGCTTCTGTAGGGATCATCTTTCTAAGGCGTACTAAGACACCTACTTTCTTGCTTGCCTGTTTACATATATCACTTACATGTTTACTGAATTTAAGCTTATCATCCAAGGTAACTCCGAGCAATTTGAGGTCTGGGGTAGACTTGATGGTATATCCATCAATGTTTACATTTATGGACTGGACACTGTTGTTTCCTCTGTTTATCAACATTGCATTGTACTTATCATAGTTCCCCTTCAGGAAATTGTCCCCGTACCATCTAGATATTGTTTTTCCCTCATCATTAAGTGATTGTTCAACATATTCTACTGAATTTCCCGCTACGTAGAGCTGATGATCATCTGCGTACATCGATAGCCTTGCTTTGTTCACTATGTAAGTCATATCATTTTGGAAGATGTTCCATAATAGCGGACCAAAAGATGATCCCTGGGGGCAACCTCTAACAGCCTCCTTCCAACCACTCACAACTGAATCTAGTTTCACTCTGTTTTGTCGACTGGCGAAATATGATCTGATCAGTTTTAAAGATCCCTCTGAGAAACCGTATGCCTTAAGTTTGTTCATAATCAGTGATGGATGAAAGGAATCAAATGCCTTACTCATGTCCGTTGACAGTACTCCGACATATTGCCTGGAATCTGCAGCTAGCTTCCACTCTTCGGTTAGTCTTAGCAAAGTTGTTTCACAGCTATAGTTTTTTCTGTATGCTGATAGGCATGGATCTAGTATGGTATGAAAGTGCTCATTTACTTGTTCGCTCAGCAGTTGCTCATAAACTTTGTCTACTGTACAGAGCAGGGTTATGGGGCGATAGTTCTTTTCATCTAGTCGATCATCCTTTTTGTAAACAGGACTCCACTCGCCTTTCTTCCATGCTTCTGGCCATTCCCCTTTCTGTATGCTTTCATTGTATAACTTTGTTAAAGAGTCTGTTATACCACTTTTTCTTTTCTATGTTGAGAAACACAGCTTTGCGATATTTTCAAGCCACGAGCTATCTTAATAAGGATTCGATTTCCTTAATTGTTATTTCCCGGTAGTAAAAATTAACATGAGCAAGGAAGGGGCTCAGTTTCACCTCGATAATACCGGTAAACTCCGGTATTATCGGTAATACCGGATAATACCGGTATGTTCTTTCAGCATAGACAAGAAAAGGAAAATTGTGTTAAGTCAGGATCCTTGTTATAATTCCAAAGTCTTGCGAACAACACTTATAGCACATCACAACCATAAAAATAATAAAAAGATTATAGCAGATCGAGGTTTTGATCCTCGGACCTCTGGGTTATGGGCCCAGCACGCTTCCATGCCACTGCGCCACTCTGCTTGCTACTGACGGTTTATCAACATATACTCCTAGCGAAGCTCCTTGTGAAAAATTATTCCTGAATTCTTCGTTTGTGCCTTTGCTCGGTTATGAACCATCAAGGTAGTCGTGGCCGAGTTGTTTAGGCGATGGACTAGAAATCCATTGGGATCTCCCCGTGCAGGTTCGAATCCTGCCGACTACGTGGAAGAATTTGATTTTTCCTTTTCGATCATAACACACATGAATAATTTTTGGATTGTTCATTTATTAGCTCATGAGAACGCTCTAGTTATTTACAGTCCTGTTTTCCATTCATTGTAGAAAGTAACTGCATGAGTTTTGGAACTGGTTTTCTTTTGATTTTACTTTTCGTTTTTGTATTTTCAGCCATTAAGAAGCAATTGAAAGTTCCCTTACGAATTTTGCACGCTTGGCGCCGGCTTCACTGTTTTTGTTTCTGGTGTGACTGGCGTGAAACTGAGCTCCTTTCCTTCCTAGCTCATGTTCTCTTTTTGCTTCCAGGAAATGAGAAGTATAAAGAAATTCGTCAGACACTGCTATTTTTCAAGTGAAACAATTGCTAGCAGAGAGAGAAACTCCGGGTTATGGGCAAACCAATCGACATTTTTTCAGAGTCTAGCTCCTTGACTAGAGTTTCTTCAGACTTGCCCCAAAATTTCAACAAAGAAATTTGAAGAAAAAATAACTTGTCCCTAGTCAAAATCTTTGATAAAATTTCAAAACTCGTACTGACAAACATTATTTATAGGATACCACAGCCGTCAAAAATAATAACAAAAAGGTGCTAGCAGAGCGAGGTTTTGTTCCTCGGATCTCTGGGTTATGGGCCCAGCACGCTTCCACTGGGCCACTCTGCTTGGGGACCTTGCAGTGGCATTTCCACAAAGTGGCTCTTCATCCACTGTTCCGTGAGCCAATTGGACTTTAGAAGTGTTGGTTTTTGTGGAGGGAGGAAAACCGGTGAACCCGGAGGAAAACCCTCGGAGCAATTAAGGACGAGAACTCACATGACGCCGGGTTCGGGAATCGAACTCAGGCCACATTGGTGGGAGGGCGAGCGATCTCACAACTGCGTCCCTTTGAAAAAAAAATCTGAACTTTTCTTATGTGCTTTTTCTCCGTTACATCCTATGAATGTGGTCGTGGCCGAGTAGTTAAGGCGATGGACTAGAAATCCATTGGGGTCTCCCCGCGCAGGTTCGAATCCTGCTGACTACGTCAAAGAAAACTTTTTTGTTTTTCAATCACAACGCACATATTTTTACACACGTGCAATAATAATTGATCCGACTGGTTTATGAAAATGAGTATGTTCCAGTTTATTTACAGAAAATAATTACAACTGAATTTGTTTTGGTTTTTCGCTTGGTTTTGGCCTCATTTTACGTTTTTGTATTTTCAGCCAGTAAGGAGCAAAACTGCCCTACGATATTTTGCGCGCTTGGCCAGTTGCACTGATATTATAAATTTCTGGTATAGTGAAATTGAAATTGAACCCCATCCTATGTAACGTTATATTTTACTTTCTTGAAATAAAAAGAAGAAAAAAATGTCAGGCACTTCTATTTTTCAAATTAAAAAACTATTAGCAGAGCGAGGTTTTGATCCTCGGACCTCTGGGTTATGGGCCCAGCACGCTTCCACTGCGCCACTCTGCTTGCTGTTGATGGTTAATCAGCATATACTCCGAGTGAAGCTTGTTCAAACTGTTCCGGAAAAACTCTTCCTGAAGGCCTCTTTTGCGTTTTGGCTGGCTTATATAATATCAAGGTAGTCGTGGCCGAGTGGTTAAGGCGATGGACTAGAAATCCATTGGGGTCTCCCCGCGCAGGTTCGAATCCTGCCGACTGCGTTAATGACGTAATCTTTATCTGTTCAATCAAATATTTTAACACACATTGATCATTTATCTGATTGGTTTATTAAAATGGGTATGTTCAAGTTTATTTATAAATGTTAGAATAATTTTCGATTTATTGTACAAAGTAATTGCTTGCGAATTCATGTTGGTTTTCCGCTTGGTTAGCTTTCTTTTGCGTTTTTGTATTTTCAACCGGAGCAATTCTGCCCTACGATATTTGCGCGTGCTTGGCCAGTTGCACTGATGCTATTAATTAACAATTATTCCATGAGCCCGCGTTGGATACGAGGTGGTAAATAGCCAACGAGGCGCGAAGCGCCGAGTTGGCTATAACCACTCGTATCCAACAAGGGCGAATGGAATAATTGTTTTATTAAATTCTTCTTTAGTATAAATCAATTGGACATTTCATTTTGATGTAAACGAAGTGATAGTATGAGGAGGCGGGAAAATTTGTGGCGCGGTGTTCACTTTTTGAGTTGAATGAAACACTGGAGGAAAGCGAGCGAGAGAGTTTTCTTCTGAAGATTTTCCTCGGAAAATCTCCTCGTAAATCGTCTTTTCATCCTGGAAAATTGTGACAACAATTAAGGTTACGGGAAGATCCGAAGCAATAGCTTTTCTGGAAATTATACGCCTTGTGCAAGACGAGCGAAGCAAGTGTTTACATATTGTACTTGTTTACGGCTCCACGGCTGTCATCAAGAGTACTACATTATGCTGAAACGAAATTGCACTCAGATTCGATGAAGTTTATTGAAGTATAAAAGGACAAGATCAAGATTGAAAGGTAACAAACTTAACTGAAGTGCTAAGCCACATTTACGTCTAACACTGAATGAAATTGTGTCAGTTTTCTGGTCGTCCCGTAAATTATTTGCTGCTTTTCTTCTTCGTCCAGTCGCTCTTGTTGTACATTTACAAGTATTTTTAATTACACATTTCGCATCAATGCTTTCAGTTTTACGTAGTTGAGTCAACTATTGCATTTTGTGGTATTTGTGTGGTTTTAGGGAAGGCACTGTCGATTATTTCTTGTATAAACCTCGCCAAATTTGCCATTTTTCTGATGGAACTTTCGCTTCCCGCAGGAAAATTACCAAACTGAGCGGCACTTACCGCACTCGTTTCCCATATAAGGTCAAACGCAGGTATAATGGCTGATAACCGAGATCTAGTGAACCAATCAGAAAGCTAGAATTGCATTATCCGAGGTTGAGAATTTAATAATTTCTGGTATTGTTGAGGTGAAACTGAGCCCCTTCCTTCCTAACGTTATTTTTTACTTCCGGGAAGTAAGAAGTAAAAAAAAACCGTCAAACATCCCTATTTCTAACTAAAAAAACTGGTAGCACAGCGAGGTTTTGATCCTCGGACCTCTGGGTTATGGGCCCAGCACGCTTCCATGCTTGCTGCTGATGGTTAATTAACATATACTCCGAGTGAAGCTCGTTCAAATTGTTTTGGAAAAACTCTTCCTGAACGCCTCTTTTGCGTTTTGGCTGGGTTATAGACTATCAAGATAGTCGTGGCCGTTTTCATATTTGTTTTGGTATAATTCTGTATTATCCATGACTGATGTCCTATAAACGTTCATGGACGAAAATCAAAGTTTCGATTTCCACCAATGACCGCACAAAGGACAATTCGCGGTTTCTTATTATTTTGACGAAAATTGGCACGGACTCCAAGTTGTATGAGCGCCATTTTCAAGAGAAATATGATAGAAATGTAAGTTGCATAATACTTCAAGGTGTCATCAATCAGCAGAGTGGCGCAGTGGAAGCGTGCTGGGCCCATAACCCAGAGGTCCGAGGATCAAAACCTCGCTCTGCTAGTATTTTTTTAGTTTGAAAAATAGAAGTGTCAGACGATTCTTTTATTTCGTCTTATTTCCCGGAAGAAAAAACAGTGTTAGTTAGGAAGGGGTTCAGTTTTACCTCAGTAATAGCAGAAATTAACAAAAGCAGTGCAACTGGTCAAGTGCGCGCAAAATTTCGTAGGGCAGTTGTTTTCTTCTCTGGTTGAAGGCGACAAATACAAAAACGCAAAAGGAGACAAAATCAAGCGGAAAACCAACATATGTGATTGAAAAGATAAAAATTATGTCTTCGACGTAGTTGACAGGATTGGAACCTGCGCGGGGAGACCCCAATGGATTTCTAGTCCATCGCCTTAAGCACTCGGCCACGACTACCTTGAGAGTCTATAAGCCAGCCAAAGCGCAAAAGAGGAGTTCGGGAAGAGTTTTTCCGAAACAATTTGAACGAGCTTCACTTGCTCAATGCCATACATGTTATCGCTAAAAGAGTATGAGCGAAAATGTGCAAAGTTTAAGCTTTAAGATCATCTTTTAAAACCTGTACGCCATCTTGGCACTGAAACATGGGAAAGGTTGCCATGGCAATTTGTAATTTCACATGTGAAATTATAAATTAGCGCTAAAATTTCGCGCCAAAATAAAGGAGTAATTTGTCACCCATGATATTACTTTCTACAATGAAGCGAAAATTATTCTGGGTACTGTAAAAAACTTGAACATACCCATGTTTATATACCAATCAGATAAAAGATCATTTTTTTTAATGTGCATAAAAATATTTGATTGAAAATATAGAAAAAACGTCTTCGACGTAGTCGGCAGGATTCGAAGCTGCGCGGGGAGACCCCAATGGATTTCAAGTGCATCGCCTTAACCACTCGGCCACGACTACTTTGATAGCATATAAGCCAGCCAAAACGCAAAAGAGACGTTCAGGAAAAGTTTTTCCGAAACAATTCGAACGAGCTTCACTCGGGGTATATGTTGATTGAGGGTCTGAATGGGGGTACCTCGATAAAACTAAACACTTAATTTTTAGGCTCTGTAACGTAAAACAGTAAAATTTTAGGCATTTTAACACTAACAGTAAAAAGTTCACTGAAACAGTAAATTTTATCCAGAAAGAAACAAAAACGGCTTGACAAAAGCCAACATTGTTTTTTTAGTATATCAAGACGTTCTCCGCCATTTTCCGACGATTCCCGATCATTTCGGAAGATTTCCGAAGACTAACGATGATCACCGGGGACTACCGAAGGCTCTCGAAGGTATCCGAACAATATTGAAACTTTCCGAGGAGTAATCCGAACGTAACTTTTTTCACAACCTTTTCGTCGTTATATTCACATTTCAAAAAGATGTATTTCGACAGCGTAAAGATACGATTTTTTAGTTAAAGAAATTCTTGCAGCAGGTGGCATACATGTATTTTGCTCGATTCCTTCTTGATTTTCAGTCACTGAATGGTCTTTTGCATCTTTGTGGAATGCCACTTTCGTACAAAAGGGTTAAATGGTTTAATCAGACACCAGATCCGCCTCAAATTCCAGCTTTCCACACTCTTACAAAAATTCACAAGCCGACTTTGGTCGGCCGTCCTTTCATATGAAGCTGTGAAATGGCCCAACAGAACGCCTATCATCCTTTGTAGACAAACTACTTCAGGCTATAGCGCAAATACAGACTCGTATCTGACAGATACGACAGATTTCATTACCTTAATTGAAAACACTAAGGTTCCAAGTAACGCAATCCTAGTCTCCATGGATGTCACTAGCCTTTACACAAACATCCCGCGGGAGGAAGGAATTACTTTAGCATGTCAAGCATACGAAACCTTTCATGACAAAAACCCTCCTATAGCTACACATTATCTTAGAAAAATGCTGAGCCTAATCCTAAAAGAAAATTCCTACCATTTTAATGGAAAAATCTATCTCCAAACACACGGAACAAGCCATGGGCACTAAAATAGCCTTTACCAATATTTTTATGACAAAATCATAGAAAAGGAGATTTTGAGGCAAAGCACTAAGCAACAACTAGTGTGGGAAAGGTCTATTGACGATATCTTCTATTTGTGGGACACAAACAAAGAATACATTCAGCTTTTTATTGAGAAATCAAATTCTTATCACCCTACAATCAAGTTCACCGATGAAGTCTCTGAAAATGAAATAACATTCTTGGACACAACAGTCTATAACGGAGTGCGATTCGAGAATGAAAGCATTCTTAATGTGCGTTCACATTTCAAACCAACTGAAACTGT
>OY855906.1:30904990-30907490 GCA_963693305.1 Meandrina meandrites
CGCAAATATCGTAGGGCAGAATTGCTCCGGTTGAAAATACAAAAACGCAAAAGAAAGCTAACCAAGCGGAAAACCAATATGAACTCGCAAGCAATTACTTTGTACAATAAATCGAAAATTATTCTAACATTTATAAATAAACTTGAACATACCCATTTTAATAAACCAATCAGATAAATGATCAATGCGTGTAAAAATATTTGATTAAACAGATAAAAATTACGTTATTAACGTAGTCGGCAGGATTCGAACCTGCGCGGGGAGACCCCAATGGATTTCTAGTCCATCGCCTTAACCACTCGGCCACGACTACCTTGATACTATATAAGCCAGCCAAAACGCAAAAGAGGCCTTCGGGATGACTCTTTCCGAAACAGTTTGAACAAGCTTCACTCGGAGTATATTAACCATCAGCAGCAAGCAGAGTGGCGCAGTGAAAGCGTGCTGGGCCCATAACCCAGAGGTCCGAGGATCAAATCCTCGCTCTGCTAATAGTTTTTTAATTTGAAAAATAGAAGTGTCTGACACTTTTTTCTTCTTTTTATTTCAAGAAAGTAAAATATAACGTTAGATAGGATGGGGTTCAATTTCAATTTCACTATACCAGAAATTTATAATATCAGTGCAACTGGCCAAGCGCGCAAAATTTCGTAGGGCAGTTTTGCTCCTTACTGGCTGAAAATACAAAAACGTAAAATGAGGCCAAAACCAAGCGAAAAACCAAAACAAATTCAGTTGTAATTATTTTCTGTAAATTAACTCATTTTCATAAACCAGTCGGATCAAAAATATGTGCGTTGTGATTGAAAAACAAAAAAGTTTTCTTTGACGAAGTCAGCAGGATTCGAACCTACGCGGGGAGACCCCAATGGATTTCTAGTCCATCGCTTTAACCACTCGGCCACGACTACCTTGATAGTTCATAATCGAGCAAAAGTACAAACGAAGAATTCAGGGAGCATTTTTCACAAGGAGCTTCGCTAGGAGTATGTGTTGATAAACCGTCAGCAGCAAGCAGAGTGGCGCAGTGGAAGCGTGCTGTTCCCGTAACCCAGAGGTCCGAGGATCAAAACCTCCATCTGCTAAAATCTTTTTATTATTTTTATGGTTGTGATGTGCTATAAGTGTTGTTCGCAAGACTTTGGAATTGTAACAAGGATCCTGACTTAACACAATTTTCCTTTTCTTGTCTATGCTGAAAGAACATACCGATATTATCCGGTATTATTAAATTCTCAACCTCGGATAATGCAATTCTAGCTTTCTGATTGGTTCACTAGATCTCGGTTATCAGCCATTATACCTGCGTTTGACCTTATATGGGAAACGAGTGCGGCAAGTGCCGCTCAGTTTAAAAATGTTCCTGCGGGAAGCGAAAGTTCCATCAGAAAAATGGCAAATTTGGCGAGGTTTATAAGCTTATACAAGAAATAGTCGACAGTGCATTCCCTAAACCACACAAATACCTGCACAAAATGCCATAGTTGACTCAACTAGGTAAAACTGAAAGGATTGATGCGAAATGTTTAATTAAAAATACTTGTAAATGTACAACAAGAGCGAATGAACGAAGAAGAAAAGCAGAAAATAATTTACGGGAAGACCAGAAAACAGACACAATTTCATTCAGTGTTCGACGTAAAATTAGGCTCAGCACTTCAGTTAAGTTTGTTACCTTTCAATCTTGACCTTGTCCTTTTATACTTCAATAAACTTCATCGAATCTGAGTGCAATTTCGCTTCAGCATAATGTAGTAGTCTTGATGACAGCCGTGGAGCCGTAAACAAGTACAATATGTAAACACTTGCTTCGCTCGTCTTGCACAAGGCGTATAATTTCCAGAAAAGCTATTGCGTCGGATCTTCCCGTAAACCTTAATTGTTGTCACAATTTTCCAGAATGAAAAGACGATTTACGAGGAGATTTTCCGAGGAAAATCTTCAGAAGAAAACTCTCTCGCTCGCTTTCCTCGCGTGTTTCATTCAACTCAAAAAGTGAACACCGCGCCACAAATTTTCCCGCCTCCTCATACTATCACTTCGGGCTCATGGAATAATTGTTAAATATCTTTTGTGTGAAATCTTTAGAATAGTCAATTAACTGATATCAAATGTCAAACCTATATCAGATCAATATTTAATAGTTTGCACCAATTGCTTTCCAATTCCTTTTCATGTGCTCATCTGCAAATTAGAAGTAATGTTGTTAAAAAACATGATATAATTATTTTAAAGAGGGCAATTATCGTTTATAAATATGAACCATGAGATACTTAACAATTATTCCATGAGCCCGCGTTGGATACGAGGTGGTAAATAGCCAACGAGGCGCGAAGCGCCGAGTTGGCTATAACCACTCGTATCCAACAAGGGCGAATGGAATAATTGTTTTATTAAATTCTTCTTTAGTTAAAATCAACTGGACATTTCATTTTGATGTAAACGAAGTGATAGTATGAGGAGGCGGGAAAATTTGTGGCGCGGTGTTCACTTTTTGAGT